>OX453238.1:1212608-1437442 GCA_949709995.1 Arachnomyces sp. KDTOL00113
AGATTCCCTCGCCTCTCGTTCCTGGGAGGAATAAGAGCGATGCACACATTAACCACGTACATGCCCATACACAGTCCAACGGCATGAACGTAACACCTACTCTCACCAAACCACAGAAAAGAAAGTTAACCACCACTCTCGTTCCTCCTACCGCTCCAGCCGTCGCATCATCATCCACCAAACCCAAACCCAAAGCGACACCCAAACCCACAACCACAGTCCAACCACCCCGCAGCACCACCAACAACTCCTTCCTCTCCGAAGCCTCTCTCCGCGAAGCCTACGACGCCGCTCTCTGGACCGCAATCCACGCCGAACTCGGCCCCGCCCAACCCCGCCCTCCCAAACCCGGCCTCAACCCTTTCCTCCTCTACCAAAAGGACTACTGGCACATCTGCAAAGAACGCTGCGACGAAGCTGCCCGCCGCAAATCCACCTCCAAAAACAACTCCCACAACGCCAAAGCTGCGAGAGACGAAATCCGCCAAGCGCTAGGCCAGATGTGGAGGGAGGCGTCGGATGAGATCCGCCGGCCGTATCTGGATCAGACGGTGAAGAATCGGCAGGATAATGAGGTTGCGTTCAAGAAGTGGAAGGATGAATATTTGGTTTGGGAGAAGAGGACGTATGAGGTTAAGGATAGGTGGTGTAAGGAGAATCCGTGGGAGGGGTTTAAGGCTAGGGTTTTGGCGCAGGGGTTGGGGGATACTGCTGATGCAACATCCACTGCCACAACTACAGTTGCGACTTCGACTTCAGCTGCGGATACCGCGACAGTCGCGGTCCAGGGCGAAAGCCCCAAAACCGGCGCCAGAAAGGCAAGAAGGGTGTCCTAACTGCAGCACAACATAACTCTTCCTTTACATTTTTGCTTCCATTCTTATTTCTATCAATCGACTGCGACTGATCAAATACAATCGATCACGCAACGCAATGCATAGGCCGGGCGGAATCAGGGGGCGTTTGATTTCTATTTCCAGGCGGGTCGGGGCAAATAACCGCTTTTGAAATGCATACACGGCGGAAATTTTTTTAGCTGGTGTTGGCTGGGAGGGAGAGAAAGTTCCATGGGGCATTTGTGTTCATGATTTTCCAAGTTAAGGTAAAGCAAAGCAAAGTATTTATTATCCACCGTAAAAAATAAAATAAAGAAAAAACAGTTTATATGCATATACCCCTCCTACTCCAGCGATATACGGTGGAAAGATCTTGGGATATTCAACCTAGCCAAAAGGTGCAGGGGCGCATCACAAGTGTGGATATAATCGGATGCAATTCCTTAGAAAGAGAAGACTGTGCAAGTGCAAGTAGGAAATCAAAAACATTTCTATGGGTTGAATCTACGTCTACATCTCCTTAGCCCTGGAAACCAAACAAATGAAGAAAAAAAATGCGAGAGCAAAAGAAGACATTTAAATGAAACGAAAAGAAAAAAAAAAAGAGAGATCTATCAGAAACGGTCTAGAGAAGCGGGTTCGATCTGTACTCCAACACTTTCCCATCCTGTGTCTTCTCCGCCGCATCATCACCGGTAGACACAGCGCCTTCATCCTCAGTCTCAACGAGGAACTTCTCAGCCTCGAGAGCGGCGATACAACCAGACCCTATTTATTCTTGTTAGCTTCAAGTACAAGGATACGAATAAGTCAGGGGAAAACGTACCAGCACTAGTAATAGCCTGCCTATACCTCTTATCCTGCACATCCCCCGCGGCAAAAACCCCCGGAACACTAGTAAAGCTCGTCCCAGGTTTCGTCACGATATAATTTTCCTCATCGGCCTCGACCTGTCCCTTAAACAGCTCCGTCGCGGGATCATGCCCAACCGCATAAAACAACCCATTAGCCTCAACATCCTCCTCCTTCCCGGAAACCACATCCTTAACCCTGATATGAGACATCAACTTGGCCCCCTCCGCAGCTTTAACTTCCACGGCGACGGTGTTGAATTTCACATTCACCTTCGGGTGGCTAAGGAGCCTCTTGGCCATCGTCTTGCTGGCTCGGAGTTTATCCTTTCGGACTAAGACCGTGACACTGCTTCCGTACTTTGTGAGGAAAACCGCCTCTTCGGCAGCGGAGTCTCCTCCTCCGATGACGTAGAGGGGTTTATTTCTGAAAATGGGAACCGCCCCGTCGCAGACTGCGCATGCGCTGATTCCGTTCTGCCAGAATTTTTCCTCACCGGGGAGGTTGAGGCGGCGGGCGTTTGCGCCTGTGGCGATGATGAGCGCGTCGGCGGTGTGTGCGGGCGCGTCGTCCGGTCCGTCGGAGTATTCGGTCCAGAGTTTAAATGGGCGTTTCGAGAGGTCCACGCGGGCGATTGTCTCGGTGATGATTTCTGTTCCGAAACGTTCGGATTGTGCGCGGAAGTTGTCCATGAGGTCCGGGCCGCTGATTCCCTTGGGGAAACCGGGGTAGTTCTCTACGTCTGTGGTGGTGGTGAGTTGGCCTCCGGCTGCGGTGCCGTTGGCCAACATGCCTTCATACAGAACTGGTTTCAGCTCCGCTCGTGAGAGGTATACGGCTGCTGTGTGGGCGGCGGGACCAGACCCGATGACTTTATAACGAGATCAAACTGTCAGTACTGATATACTCTCATATAACACATTCCCCAGGGGCTCGGCGTCATAACTCACTAACAACCTTAGAATGAGCCATCCTTTGAGTAGAGCAATTGCTCGTGACGCGCAGCGAGTTAGCGGCCGTCGAGGGGGAAGATTTCTGCTGCAGCGAGGCGGCGGCGGCAGCGGAGAACCCGACGGTAGATCGAAGGGAAGAGAAGGGAATACGGCGGAAGGCTGAGGAAAACAGTTTGATTGATTTCCGGAGGGTAGGTGGGTTATAAAAGTTTCGGAGGGGAGACGAGGGGGAGGAGGGAGAGGTAGATAGTAAAAAGGTGGGGTGGATTATGGGAGGGCGGATTGTTTTTTTAATTAATACTGCACGAATGATATCAGAGTTAGAATTCACAGTAGAATCATATAAGTAAGAGAATTCTAGATTGATTTATAAGAAAGAATAAAAGATCAATTGCAAGAGAGAGAAACAGAGAGAGACCGCGAAAATTCTTTGGAGGGTTTGTTTAATCAGCAGAATCTGGCCCTGAGAGGCGATGATCAAGAAGGGAAATTGGCCACGTTCGATGGAGAAAGAGGTTTACATACAATTGATGATATTCTCACTCGGTAGATCGTCACAGTAGAATGTCTAGTAGAAGCATTGAAACATGAATAACAGTAGATAAATGTAAATAGATGTAGATATTTTGTTAACAGACACGAAGATATAAAAAATGCGCAGAATCGTCCAGACACGATCACGTGCTGATCTGCTTAGAAAGCTTTACTCGGGGTCATCGGAGGAATACTCGGAAGAGGAAAGAGAGACAGGAGATCAAGAGATCAGGTCACTCGGATAGAGAAGTAGAAAGAGAAGATATATGGGTACTAGACCATGGTGTAGATGTGGAACTTCCTTTCTATATTATTAATCTATATAGGTAAATAATAGTATGCTGAGATGGGATTGAGAAAGAACATATGGCATGAAGAAGAAAGGAGGAAAGGATACTATCGTGAGAAACATAACCCCATCGCATATTGACTTCCGTTTTGTTATCCATTCCATTCCCCGATGATGATTGCTGCGCTATTACAAGTAAGAAAATTAAAGAACTCGAGAAGAAGAAGTATGAAAAGTGCTAAATAACGATAATATGGTAACGAGGAGATCCTAAAACCACCTCCGCTTCTTTTTCTTCTGGGGATCTTCATACGCTTCGATCCCACTATACCCCTGGCCCGGTTGCGTTGATGACCTCTGCAGTTGACCTTGCCCATATTGCTGTTCTGGAATTTGTTGCTGCGGTTGCTGATACCCTTCCTGTGGGATTTGGTGTTGGTGCTGTTGCCGAAGATGTTGTTTCACAAAAGATTGTTCGCGCGGTGGGATTTCATAGTACTCGGGGTGTTGCTGATGCTGGTATTTCTGGTTATACTGTCGCTGCTGCTGCCGGTATTGTTGTTCATCAGACAGCTCCCCATCGCTTCCCTGGTCGTCATATTCATAACCTCCATAACCTCCATACCCATCATCGACGCCATCATTAGCTGCTGCCGGGAACCCTCGTCGAGGAGCAGGAGCAGGAACAGGAGCGGGAATAGGAGCAGGAACAGGAGCGGGAGCAGGGGTAGGATTAGGCCCATGTTGGGGCTGGGGTTGATGAGGCTGGCGGGCGTCCATCCCATCATCCCAATCTTCCTCGTCTTCTTCATCATCATACCCCTCTTCTTCAACATGCTGCTTCTTCTTCTTGCTAAACATCCGTTTCAACAGTCCCTCCTTCTTCGGTTCTGCATCCGGCTCAAGCCCCCCTTCATACCACAGTCGAGGAACGAGAAGCTTATACGGCGTCGTTATACCCGCAGGGTCACTTGGGCTTACTTCACAATTCAGCGTGATGTCAAGCCCGCCTTCTAGGTTAACGTGATCGCCCTGATCGTTGTCCTCCTCGGCTTGTTTCTTTGCCACCACAGACTTTCGGCGGAGGTTCGTTGGGCGGCGGTGGAAATTAGGTCGTGGTGGAGTCGGAGATCGGGTTAAAGTCGGATTGTTGGGCTGGGGTTGGGGCTGGGTACGGGGGTGGGGCAATCCATCTTGTGAATGGGCAGGGGCAAAGTAACTGTCACCAGTCTCTGGCGGACGGGGATGTGCATCAACGCTCATTCGTCTTCGGTCTTGCTGGCCGCCAAATGCAGGGCTTCCGATGGTTGGTGGTGGTCCACGGAGTGAAAGCCTTCGGAACAGACCACCACCGGGAGGAGCATCTCCCCGAGAGAACGAAAACGATCTCTTTGGCTTTTCGGGAGGGAAATCTGCGGGATCGGGTGTCATGGTTTCGGTTTCGGTTTCGGTTTCAGAAGGTGGTGGTGTAGACCCTATTTGCATTGTTAGCAACACGTTGAGTTTTCCCTGGCCACTGGCCTGAACGTACCTGGATGATATTCTCGGATAGAACACCAATTCCTTCTTGGTAATAGCCGTTTGTTATTTCTCGGTTTCCCATCCACGTCATGTGTGAAAATCGGAATCATATCCTCATCGGTGTTAGAGTCCACATGATGCACCTTATTCCGCTTGTTGAGTACATCCGCTAGGATCTCGGGAGGTGACGCGTTTGCAATCGCAGAAGAGATCACATTAGGCATATACCTGTAATCGTGATCCTTGGGGGCGTTTAGCTTGGGATTGGAGTAGAACTGCCCAATCGCGCCGAGATGAACATCTCCGCTATAAACGCGTTAGTATAAACTGGAACTGCACTCGTTGTTGCCAAGTATCAAACATACCCTAGAACAGTTACACGGACCGACTTCTCCGCCGCGATATCTTGAAGATCCTCGATCAACCAGGTTCTCTCGGCTTTATGATTTTTCGAGGTCCAGTGATCATCTAAATCATCCAAAACCTCAACACCGCCGTCGAACTTATTCAAGAAACCTCCAAACATACCAGCCCTCCCTAGGGCTTTGACGGGGTCCATGACGCGGCTGGTGAGAACGTTTTCAAGCCAAACCTATAAAAAAAATATTAGTATGGACAAAATAGTTTCTATGAGAGGGGGTTTAACAGACAAGTCGAGGGTATGCGATCGGGACTCCTAAAAGCACGATCAGATGTTTCGTTTCGCCTTTGACGATTTCGTTATAACAACGGTCCCAGATGCGTTCATAAGTTCTACCGCTCAATACCTCGTCTTTCTGTTGAATTGTGCGAGCTCTGTTAGCCGATATTCTTTTCGCCATAGGAATAATTTAGATCTTACCATTCTCTCCGTTCGGCAATCCAAACCTAAAAATGCCACACTCTTTCCCATCGACATGAAGAGATGTCTGCTCTTCTGACGGATATAAGGTCCCGGAGCATCACCCAAAAGCCAGCTTGGTTCGTCTGCTTCGGTCTCTTCGGGTACGCTTTGGTGTTGGAAGAGCAGATAATATTTGTATGCGATTCCACCCAGTCCTGTGAAAACAGGCGATCTCATAAAGTGATCAGGATAGGAGCCATAGCCGTCAATAATGTCATGGTCATCCCATATATTTACCATTGGTACCTGACAATTTGCCAGACCAAATAGACCTTGGGAAAACCACATAGAGTATCGTTCTAGGTAGAAGGTCTCTAGTTCAGCCCTCAGCTCAGCGCTGAAGGGGGCATGATGCTTCTCATGCGGATTCTTGATCTTCGTCCATTCTTGGAAAATCTCCGTCTCCACCATGACTTTGTCGTTATATATCTGGTCACCACCGCCTATCATAACGTGGAAAGGACGCGTCTGATGGCTATTGAGCACATCTCGCCACAGCGGATCCGGTCCGTTGAAGTGATCCGGCTCCGCTGATAGACTGAACCCATTACAGCTGTGGAACATGATATTCATCGTCTCGCCCTTCGCAGGTACCCAGAAGCCCACGGCTGGGCCCCTATTGATCCGATATGCAATTCGTTCTTGTCTCTCCCCAAGCTCAACTTCGAGGTTAAATCTCCAGAATGTCACATCTCGGGCCGGATCAGCATACAAGCGGACACCTTGAATTTGTTTATATTTCCCAAGCCCTTCTCCGTCCGTGTCATGGATTCTGCTATTCGCACTTGAGGCTGCGGTGCCATTTTCGCTGTCAACTGGGCACGGAGTTTCCTCGAAGAGTCCATCGTCATCTTCAATGAGGGAAAGGTCGACTCCGTCCTCGAGATGATCAACAGGCTTGACATAGAGTGTTTTCCCATTTCTTCCGACTTTGGTGAGACCTGCAAGGGGATCAATATGCTCAGGAGAAAGCTTATCGTGTTCTGTCCCTACCTCCGCCGGCGGAGGTGGAAGAAGGTCCATGGGTTGTGAGAAAAGTCGGAGGGTTGGAGCCGGATCATATGATGACTCTGAGTCTCGGGTAACGATCATGACACTTCCCCTCCATGTTTCCTTCTCACATGGCGCATTCGGTCGATCTATCGTTTCCCGTTTTATCCCAGCATATCGAAGCAGAGGCCCACTTTTGAGATATAAAGCCGGCTGGAAAATGGTAGCTTCTAAAAGATAATTAGCCAAAAATAGCTATATATAAAGGCGACGGGACAGAATGAGGGCTTACTATTAGCTTTTGCTTGAGGCACATCTTCACCTGGAAATGTTTTACTCCGGCGATAGTCGGTTCTACCACCTTCCCACCACGCAACACTTTGGTCGATATCCCGGAGTAGATCTACAGCACGTAACTTCGCAACCGGTGCATTTTTCCATTCCATTAATGGTGGAGGTGTTGGCGGGGGAACGGCAAAGGAGACAGTTTGTGGTTTAGATCTTGTTTTTGAGCTTTTGGGACCAGATGTGTTCCCCGGAGAATCAGGTTGTTGCTCATCCGGACCGTGGCTAAGCCCCAGTCCGATTGGCGTAGGGCTACCTAAGCCTAGTTTGTCCTGCGCTTTCTTACTTATTCCTGTCGGAACCGCGTCGGTTGGCTGCTGTGGAGGAGCGGCACGAGCAGAGACAGATCTCTGCGCCCCTGGAGGCCTGCCTTCCATCGATTCCGGTGAATTCCCATATTCTGGTTGAAGCTGGAGATTCCGGTCGCGGGGGGGTGGAACTTGATGACCCTGATTGTTACTTCTCTCTAAAGCGGCGGCCGAAGCAGGCCCAATAGGTGCTGCTGCTGCCCAACTTGCCCTATTGGGTGAATCGGTGCCCCGAAGCTGCGCCGGGTTGATTGGTACTTCAGGGGCATATGCAGTTGAGATACGGCGCGCATGCTGTGGTTTGGCAGCATAACTGTTGCTCCGAGGAATTGGTTGGTCAGTGGGAGTGCGAGGAGTGTACCCACCCGCTTGCCCATATTGCATTGAAGCGCTCCTGGGATTTGATGGCTTAGGCCGATTTTCTTGTCGGTACGGCTGCTCTGCATATGCTCCACGATTGTCTAAGGGGATGTTCTGGACATCAGGATTTTGGGGCTCTTGTGGCGCACTCCGCTGTACCGGGGCCTGTCTCTTGCTTTGGCTCCTAGCCAAGCCCGCAATGTCACCACCAGTTGGTTCCTTCACCGACCGGCTTCGGGTAGACTGCTGTGGAGCAGCATCCCGCCTCTCCCCACGGTTAGCCCTTGCAGCGATCTTTTCTCTCGCCAACATTTCCGCTTCTTCCACCCTTGCCCGTTTTTCCTCCCTCGTAATATCCCCTAACTTTACCTCCAGTTTCTGAAGAGGTGATCGATCTGATGCCCATCCGTGCCGCTTTTCATCGTCACCGGTTGATTTTAATGTGTTTGTTCGAGTAGGAGGGGAGACTGGACTATCCGACTGGGGTTCAGCGACAGCATCTGAAGCTCTGCGATAGCTACCTGTTTGCTGAGGTGGCGGTTGTTGCCCATTACGGGGAAGCAGCTGCCCCGACGACCGATCTGCATATCTTGTCTGTTCGAGAGGGGAAAAATCATCCGGGTGAGCAAAGACTTTGTTTGTGGGCAGATCCCTTGTCCGCGCTGAAAAGGATCTCACTTCATCTGCTTGGCGTGCTGGGCCGGTAACGACGTAAGGATCCTTATATGATTGTGAGGGTTCGCGCTGGACATCTGGTGCCGTCCCAAAGTTTGTCGACGGATCTGTGTAATTCCCATCGGTGGGTTCAATTGGAGCCCTCCCGTTGCCTCCTTGCCGTCGGTACGACGGAGATCTAGTCATCCCATTGATAGGTGGTTGCTGTCGGGGATCGAAAAGAGGCTGGCTCTGGCTTTGCGACGAGCTTCGCGGTCTCCGGGATGGAATTGTCGACATAATTACTGAATCGTTCGGTGGAGCTGGTAGGCCAGATGCGACCGGTTCCCCTATGGATTCCAGAACAAGTAGAAACTAGAAAAATAGCTAGATCGAAGGGAATTCTCAGATAGAGAGAAAGAAGTAAAAATTAGTTATCCTGTCGGTTCAAAGATCGTGGGAGAGAGAACCCGGGCGATCTGTTTGTGAGATCGTCGGGTGAGCTAGGTCTGAAATGTCATCGAAAACATTCGGTGAGGATCAATGTTCACGCAGCCCAGCAGTGCAGGGACGGAGATGAGACAGAGAGAACGGGTTATTGCGCAGTCCAGATCCAAATCTGTGCTCTTGGTCAACAAGATCGTCTCGTGGAGTTGGTTTTCAGTCTTCTGCTGAGGGAGAGATTGTTGCTGCGGTGGTTGCTATGGCTGTAGTTTAGTTGGAGCTGAGCTGCAAGGGTCTGTGGAGAGCGGCCGCAAACCACTCAATTGATTTGCACTGATCAAAGGGATCAAGAAGACGGGAAGAGGATTCCAAGAAGCATCAGTTAAACATCAATCCGTGAGATGTCAGTCTGCGTATGGAAGTAGAAATGAAATGGCAGTGGAGGAAGAGAAGAAAGAGTGAGATGGCACTTCGTCATCTTTGTGATCACAAGTAATTATCTCTGGTGGCTGGGAAGTAGAAAAAAAGCGGGATGGACAAGACATCATGACCATCAATCGGTCAGCATTCTATTTATTACATACTGAGGTGGATGAGAAAAAATTCAAGAGCCAAAGATCTTTCATTTTACTCTTCTCTTTTGTTTGATTGTCTCTGTATGTTGATGCGTTGCGGATACTAACATACTCTTGGACCACAAAGCAGCTCTGGTTGAACCATGGGCCCGATGGCACGCAAGGTTACTTCTACAACCTTTTTGATGCAGAGTCCCTCTTTGTTGGAGGTATCAAGTACCTCGGAAGGCACCGAAGAACAACAACTCCTATGGTTGAAGTAAATCTAGATCCAAATGCATCCGCCTCAGTTGAGCCTCACCGTAAATAGAATTTCTCCGTGTCTTCATTTTTGCTGCTGTTGGATTTTGTTTCTAAAAAGAGAGCAAACAAAACACTTTTTCCCCTATTGGATGAGATGAACTTGCGTGATCGTTTCCTGATCGGTACCTAGTACTTATTTTATCGCCAAGATCTGCCGTAATAACAAGTACCAAATACATACTCCGTCGATCAGGTGTGGTTACTCGAGACGTGGTCACTCCAAAAAATGAGTTTCCATCTCCTGAAGGCTGAGATCTTTTTTTTTGTGAGAAGAAGCACAACGCGACAACTTGACAACTTCAACATTTTCCACCTTCATCTCCTTCTCTTCTTCCTGTTTGACGGTGTTTCTACCTGATCTTCTGCTCTTTGAAGCTCGTAAATTACACTTTCATTTATTCGTGGTGAGTAGTTTTTCCACCGCTCGCTTGGTTTTGCCCCTTGCTGAACTCCCCGTCTTTCATATGCAACAACATCTTCTTCTCTCGACACGTCTCTCACTCTCACTCCGCTTGACCCCTTTCTAACAACGTCTTTGCTAATATCAAATGATCGTATAATTCAGTATATCATCTGTTTCCCAGCTATTTACGGAGTACCGTCCTCTTTTCCAGATCGACTCGGTCCCACCAAGAAGCTGAGTCGTCACAAAGAACTCGTCATCTCTCCACATCGACTCGACTCCATTTTGTACCTGATCAGCACCCCTTGGTCCATGGCACATTCAACGTCAACCCGATCATAGACCCTAAAAAAAGGGTTGTTTCTGAAACTGCCCTTTTCCCGTCCTTCTCCCCCGAGACATCAACATGAAATTCCTGGGCGCAGTAACTACGACAGCTGCGGTCCTCTTTTGCACTGCGACAGCCTCGTTGCAGCCTCGCGATCACGATACAAATGACTACTATGCTCTTCGCCTTAACCCATCCACACCGCCTGCACAAGTAGCTCGTTTACTAGGTGCTCAACATGAAGGCCAAATTGGAGAGTTGGCGGATCACCACACCTTTTCGGTTCCAAAATCAAGAGGTGTCGAGGCGGACGATATATTGGAAACCCTCAAGACCAGAAGGCTGAAAAAGCGGACAGCTCCCGGAACAGGCTCCTTGGAAATAACAGATTTGGATAGCATCCTATGGTCAGAGAAGCTAAAACGGAAACAGCGATTGCAGAAGCGGATCCCGCCGCCGCCGATAGATGGATGGGGAGATCGCCGTTCTGCTCAAAAGGGATCTGCGGAAACCGAAACTCAGGAGCAAACCGAAGCGAAGCTGAGAGTGAAAGAGATCACTGACTCATTGGAACTTCATGACCCAATCTTCGCCGATCAGTGGCATCTCTTCAACACTGACTCTCCAGGAAACGATCTCAATGTGACCGGTCTATGGCTGGAAGGCATTACCGGAGAGGGCTCTATAGCCGCCATCGTGGATGACGGTTTGGATATGGACAGCAACGATCTCAAGGCCAACTACTACCCGAAGGGTTCGTATGATTTCAACGAGAAATCGCCAGACCCAAAACCCAGGTTATTCGACGATAAACATGGAACCAGATGTGCGGGGGAGGTCTCTGCGGCTAAGAACGATGTTTGCGGTGTCGGAGTGGCGTATGACTCTAGGATCTCGGGAATCCGAATCCTCTCCGCACCCGTCACCGACGAAGATGAGGCAGTAGCTATCAATTACGAGTTTCAAACCAACCAGATCTTTTCGTGCTCCTGGGGCCCACCGGACGATGGTAAGACCATGGAGGGCCCGGGAATTCTGATTAAGAGTGCCATGGTCAATGGCGTGCAGAATGGAAGGGATGGTCACGGTTCAATTTACGTCTTTGCTGCTGGTAACGGAGCGGGGGCCGGGGACAATTGTAACTTCGATGGCTACACCAACAGTATCTACAGTGTAACTGTGGGTGCGCTGGACAAAGAAAACGGCCATCCATATTACTCCGAGGCATGCTCCGCCCAGTTGGTGATTACGTATAGCAGCGGTGGATCTGACTCCATCCACACCACTGATGTCGGTGCCAACAAGTGCTATGGTGGCCATGGTGGAACCTCAGCTGCTGGCCCATTGGTATCCGGTGTTGTCGCACTCGCACTGAGTGTCCGACCCGAGCTGAGCTGGCGAGATGTGCAATATCTCCTCATGGATACCGCTGTTCCCGTCAATGAAGACGATGGTAGCTGGCAGGAAACAAGTGCTGGAAGGAAGTTTAGTCATATCTATGGTTATGGAAAAGTGGATGCATATTCCATGGTCAAGAAGGCGGAGGATTTAACCCTACTCAAACCACAGGCTTGGATCCACTCCCCGTGGTTGAAAGTTCACCATACGATTCCTCAAGGAGACAAGGGTCTCGCCAGCTCCTTCGAGATCACAGAAGACGAACTCAAGAACAACAATTTTGAGACGTTAGAGCATGTCACTGTGACTATGAATGTCAACCATACTCGCCGTGGGGATCTTAGCGTCGAGTTAAGGAGCCCTGCGGGTATCGTCAGTCATCTGAGTACAGCGAGAAAAAATGATAATGAACCAGCTGGATATGTTGACTGGACATTCATGTCTGTTGCCCACTGGTGAGTAAATTTTTTGTCAACCCATATACTTTGAGCGTATTCATTTAATTTTTCTTTCTACAGGGGTGAATCTGCTCTTGGCAAGTGGACTGTGATTGTCAAAGATACCAAAGTGAACTCCTTCGATGGCGAGTTTATCGACTGGAGACTCAACCTCTGGGGTGAATCAATCGACGGTTCAAACCAACCCCTCCATCCATTGCCTGAAGAGGGTGACCATGACCACGACATGGATGCCTCTCCAGACGTGGCAACCACCACGGTTAAACCCGATCCTTCAGAACCCACCGATCTTCCTGGGGAACCCTCCGACCACATGCATCGCCCTATAAATGCCAAACCATCCGCAGTTGAAGACTCCGACAAAGAAGCTGCAGTAACTGCTACATCAGAAAAGACACCAAGCCCCACTTCCACTTCCTCCGATCATTTCCTCCCCTCTCCCTTCCCCACCTTCGGGGTTTCGAAACGCACCCAGATCTGGATCTACGCAGCTTCGTCGCTCATCATTGTCTTCTTCCTCGCTCTTGGAGTCTACTTCCACACCCAACGACGAAAGCGCATCCGCACGACCGCTCATGACGATTACGAATTTGAGATGATAGTTGACGATGATGAAGATGAATCGGGCCGAACCGGAGAGGCTGGCGGGAAGAAACATCGACGTCGGGGTGGCGAGTTGTACGATGCCTTCGCGGGAGATAGCGATGAGGAGGTGTTTAGTGAAGAAGAAGATGGAGGATACCGCGATCATGAGTACAATGAGAAACCGAGGAGACGTAGCTCGGACGGATCTGATGGAGGAGGTTGATTTCGCTTTTTTTTGTATTAACAAGCGAGCTCTTTTTTAGATATTCAAAGAAATCATCAAGGCTAATGGGATTAGCTTGACGGCGTTTCTCATTATTCATGTTCTCTTCATGTTTTCTTGGCCTTGAGGACCGGGTATTAGTATTATTCTTTTTCAGTTTTCTTTTTCTCTAGATATTAGCATTTGACGAATTCTTCCATTCTTGTCTGTAAGTAAATAGGTAGATATTTAAAGACATATAAGTTCTTTGGATAAATTCAGTGACATTTTCCACATCCATGAATAAAAAGTGAGAAAATCATCAGAATTGTTCAGTTTGCTGGTTGTTGATCTACACACTACGAACATACCCCAGAGAGCGATGACGCTGTTTCCAACAGGAACGAACAATCAACCATCACCGCCTCAGACTTATCTCTCTCACCTTCCTCCCCACCTTCGAAACATCAACAACTGCACAGCCGCAACCACACAACTCTTCTACTCGACTGAGCTTTCTCTTTGTTCTATACATCTTTGAGATAATTACCACATCTCTCACTCAATTCATCGATTCCGACAGATATCCCAAGCTGCGGCGAAGCGACGAGAGAGCGTTAGGCAGCCTTCTTTATTATCGATCTTATTGGGCGACAGTGAAGAGAATAAGATCACTATCTTTCACCTACGAACAAGCAATATATTCCACTTTGTAGACGGCAAACAGGGGCGCGACAAAGCACGAAAGCTCACCCTCCGGCATGAATCACGACGACTTCGACAGCGTCTCATGGCGGAACGACCCGGAGAGCGATGCCTCCCGACCCACCACCGCAGAGACGGACGCGGAACCAGAATTCGATCCCGGGTATCAACCGAGTCGCGACTCTAATGGCAAGAGACGGGTCAGCTTGAACCGTGGAGATGATGATGGGGAGGAAGCGGAAGAGGGCGAAGGACAGCAACAGGCGCTGGAGGCGGATCCGACGGCCGGGATATTAGAAGGTGTGCTTGAGTGTTCGGTAGATACGCCGATGAAGGAGAATGATGGGACGAAGGATGCATATGTTTCTTATTTGGTTACTACTCATGTCGGTGGTTTATCCCTCCCCTTTCTGTCTTTGGAGACATTGACGCCAATGGCTGACGATTGACGAGTACCCTACAGACCGATTTCAAGTCTTTCCAGAAACCTGATTTCACCGTCCGTAGACGATTTACGGACTTCTACTTTCTATATAATTCGTTATTCCGGGATTACCCAGCATGCGCTGTCCCGCCTTTGCCTGATAAGCATAAGATGGAGTATGTTCGGGGTGATCGTTTCGGACCAGAGTTTACTCACAGGCGAGCTTGGTCACTTCATCGATTTATTAAACGGCTTACTCTCCATCCCGTCCTTCGCCGCGCGCCTCTCCTTGTTATCTTCCTCGAATCTTCGGATTGGAATGCGCATATGAGGATGCGGCCATCGCGCAGCTCGACGGGTACTTCTGAAAGTGGAGGCGGGTCTGGCATCTTTGATAACTTCACTGATACATTTGTCAATGCGTTTACGAAGGTTCATAAGCCTGATAAGCGGTTTATCGAGGTGCGGGAGAAGGCAGATAAACTGGACGAGGACCTCAATCATGTTGAGAAGATTGTTGCCCGGGTGGCGAGACGTGAATCGGATCTAGAATCTGATTATACAGATCTAGCGACGACTTTCCGAGAGCTTATCCCGCTAGAGCCGAATGTGGAGGTACCTCTCCAGATATTTGCGGCGTCGGTGGAGGAGACAGCTCGAGGGATGAAGACGCTCAAGGATCATACGGATCAGAATTATCTCGGTAGTCTGCGTGATATGGAAGCGTACATCACATCAGTGAAGGCACTACTGAAGACACGAGAGCAGAAGCAACTTGATTTCGAAGCTCTAGTCGAATATCGCAACAAGGCACTCTCAGACCGTGACTCGCTTGCCTCCAACCCTGCCTCATACCACTCACCCAACCCACTAACCAGCAACCCGGCATCATTCATTCGATCCAAGATGGAAGATATGCGTGGCGTCGACCACGAACAATCCCGCCGAGAAAGAGTCCGCAAACTAGAACTACGCATCGATGAACTCACACGGGAAGTCGAGAGTTCAAAGACTACGTCCGAGATGTTTGATGAGGAAGCTGTGCGTGAAGTCGCTGATTTCGAACGTATCAAGGCGGTTGAGTTCCGGGATACGATGGGCGAGTTGGCGGAGAAGCATGTCGAGTTTTATCAGGGGGTTCTAGGGACGTGGGAACGGTTTATTGTTGAGATGGAGGGGGAGTTTAGTGAAGGTGAGGGTGGAGGAGGAGGATCGTAAGATTAGAAGAAAAAAGGGGTTCGTCCTTTTGCGTCTATTCCTCAGACGCACCCTGATCCTCCTCCATCATAAATGTTTCAACAGCGATACACCAAAAGCCTTCTTGACCTAATGTGTCTTTTGACCCTGATATTTCCCTTCCGGCCCTTTTCGCTTTCCATTCAACTTTTTTATCTGTCTTCTAGCGGAATTTGTATATATGCATCCGGTGCCCCCTCTTTTCCTTACCAATTCAATCAGGAGGAGAGATTATTTCCTTTTTATCTAATGATAACATTTCATTCTCCTAATAGTGGAACTTTACTCTAATACGACAATCAAGGAGGTAATTCGGAGGCCCCAGTATGAGACTACATTCATCATAGCTTTGAGTTGCGTTATAAGATTTCGTTAGAGATACATAAAAAGCCCTCCTTCCCTTCCCTCTTTTGAAGTCTTGGGGATTTCCAAAGTTTCTAGAATAATGGATAAAAAGACATCCCTCTTCCCTTTCTCCCCTCGTTGAGTACCGATCCCCAACACCCACCATCTTATCACCGACCCTTCTCCTTCCCGCCACCCTTCTTCTCCACCTTCCCTGCAATTGCAACACTCCCCGAAGAACCTCCCTTCTCACCACGTTCCGCACACTCAAAGTCCACGGGACCAGGAGCACATTCTGGATCCGTAACGGCTGGGTCTCTGGCGCGACGATCGAGGAGACGAGCTCGTTCCTATTGATATATATATTTCCGTGGGCTAAGGAAGGTAGGTGTGTGGGGTATAGAGAATAGAGGAGATAGGAGATAGGAGATAATTTGATTTTAATGAAATATTATGAAATATGGTTTTTAGATTAACGGAAAAGGGGGTATACAAAGAAGACTTTATTCGAGACGAAACGAATATCATAATATATAAGCATAGAGAAAGGAACCGGGGCTAAAACGAACCTCTAACTGTAACTGATTCGCCGTCTTCTCCACGGCCTCCTTATTCTCACCGGCCATGAGTTGAAGATATATCTCATGGTCATCTTCTATGGATATACGATGTCGATGTGCCGCCGCCGGAGGCGTCTTCTTCTTTTGCTGTAGGATATCGACTCCTGATATTGAGGGGTTGGCTTGGATGTTTCCAGCTAATGTGGTGTTTTTGGGACTGATGCTTGAGGGGGCCATTTCGAGGGTTCGATGGGGAGGAGGTAGTAGGTACTCCTAAGGTAGGTAAATAATGAGGTTCGGGTTCGGTATAAGGAGCGTGTTTTGTAGCCTGATTTGAGTGAAAATAGCGTAGAAAGGAGTGCGAGTGAGATAATGGGACTTCTAGAGATCTATCCCACTTCCCTTTTTTAAAGAGACTGAAGGTAGATATCAATAGGTTGATATATAGAGTCAAGGAATGGTGGCGAATATCTCCAAATACTCCGGAGTCGATCATCCCCTACCCAGTCTTCAGCTCAGACAACCTAGACCTAGCATGCAGCTGCTGCGGCTGTAGTCCTCCTCCTTCTTCCTCTCTCAATCTGTAAAATCAGAGCGTTCAGCAGCTCATGCAGCTAAATCATGCGTGTTTTGGTTTCAAGCAGGGTAGGCTGTTAAAGGGAGGGGCACAGGGGCAACGGTTGATCTTTGGTTCCATGCAGGAGTATAAAAATAAACCATATAAAAAAAGGGTTAAATATAGAAAAGAAAGAAAAAAGAAGAGCTTCCCCCCTCCTTCATCAGACGTAACGAACCGAGCATCCGGGGAGAAAGAGAAAAGGAAAACGTGAGCGTGTGTTCATTGCGCAATCTGCAATCTGTTGTGAGGTTGCTGCGCCTCAAAATGCTGGTGAGTAAGGAGTTTTGTCTATCCAATTGTTTCTGACCCCTCAGCCCTGCGTCTGGAACGATTTTCTTTTCTCCGTCTTGTCTGTCTTATTTTTAATTTCTTCTGTGCGCTTTTGGATCCTCACGGAGGGTAGGGTGTCACTGGAAAGACAGCCGTTGTCATACATACCCCCGTACTATCCGGGAGGAAAGGGAGTAGATATTTGCGTTCCCTGGTGCTATCTTTTTGAAATTGTTTCATTTTGCTTGATATGCTTCGAGTGATCGAGCCCTTGTATATATGTGAATCTCATCTTCCAGCCTTTGCCGTTTGCCGTAATCATAGGAAAGCAGTTGATACCTCAATGTGCTACGTTGACCTTTAAACCCTTGATGAACTGCTATCGCGGTGATCCCATCTTATGCCAACCTAGGGATTCGAGGGCTCTTTGCCTGGGTTCCGCTCTCCGGATCAGTCTTACTACGCCTGTACTAGACCTAGTACTGCATATTGCGTCTGAAACCATCTATATAATGGAGAAGTAATATCACATTGGTGCATAGAGGATCGAAGAATACACCTGCTTGTGGTGTTTGACCTCTAAAATGTTTGCAATGTTTGCAATGCTTGAGTCTATCAGAACTTCACCTCGTCTCTCGCTGCTTCATGCTTCAAAAAACCACTATTATTGCCTTGCAAAGTTGTAGTTCTTTAACACCTACCCGTGGGTCGAGGCACGGGTATCTGAATATCGTTGAGGTGTGTTGCGAAGCCCAACGAAAGATGGTCAACGATATATCGTCAACTACGGAATTGCCCTATGATGAAGCACATGGAAACGACATAATTCGCGTTGCCTCCTATCATCGTCGAGACTATGATCTCGCAGTCATCAGAGTAGATCCTCGCCAACATGAGACGGTTCGAAGCTCTATGGTCCATCTTTTCAAGCGGACAGCTATGGCAACGGTTGGACGACTCGACAATCTACCTCTTGAGATTCTCCACGAAATATTACTCTTCTTGGATGTTGAGTCTCTGTTCCTCTTCCGTCAGGTTAACCTACGGGCCCGGCAAATCGTCTCCACAGTCCGAGGGTACCAGCCCCTTGTAGATCATGCACTTGAGGCTGTTTGCGTTATTCTGAGAACGAAAATCTCGTCGTGGTACACGTTACAGGCCTTATTTGATGTATTTCGCACTCGAGACTGCCCCCTATGTGGCTGCTTTGGCGGATTTGTTTTCCTCCCATCTTTCAAGAGAAGTTGTTTCAATTGTCTTACCGCCGCTCCTCAGTTTCGAGTGCTCTCCGTTACGGAAGCAGGAAAGCACCTCAATTTATCTCCAAGATTTCTACGCAAATCAATACCCTTTTTAAGGACCATACCGGGGATTTATTCAATGGACGAAACTCCTCGTAAAAAGAGGATGTACCTTATGGCTGAGCAGAAAATAGCCAAGGCATTTGCATCTTCTAATACCAGGGAATCAAGAGCACTCCCGGGTTCTGCAAATCGAGAGACTGCCCTTGGACGGTTTCTGGCGAGCACCACTCTACCATATCTCGATAGAGCAAGTGGTGATGTTCAACACGGAATATGCTGCACAGGCTGCCAGATCGTCCTTGAGGGGGGCGTGCGGTCGGACCTATTAGCTGGTGCCTGCGCACTACGGGACTCGGTATATTCACGCGCTGAGTTTCTTGGACATTTTAAACGGTGTTCTGAGGCTCAAGCTTTATGGATGCTAAGCGAAGAAGGCACGATAGCTGTGAAAGTACCTGAATCGGTTAGACGTGGAGGTTATTTCAACGAAAGGGACGTTGTCATGTCTTTTAGAAAACGGAACTATCAGGATATATTGTAGTATGGTCTAACTCGTAAGATGTAGTGGGCCTCCTTTTCCGTTAACCTTATCCAATCGAGCTAACCGGCCCATGCCAACAGTTAAAATTTGAACTCGGCCCTCGTGAAATTAGAAAGAACGTTGCTTCAATAAGTACTCCATACATCCCTCGATATCAATTCAACATTTCCCAAAGTATGCCGGAAAACAAAGCCACAAAAGAGGGCCGTCACGAGTTAAAGAGAATAACCCTTTTCTCGAACTGCTCGCTTTTATGAGCAGAAGGGTTATTTGCATCTAATTGGATCCCGGAATTGATATACCGAACGGGTCTCTTGTGCGGATCAAACACACTATATTGAAATCGTAAAGGCCGCCGGAACGGAAAGAAGATACTCACTCGGCTTTCTCTCAACAAGTAGCCATTCTTTTAGTCTGTTTACTGCCTATCTCATATCAAATAACTGTACTGTTCAGGAGGACCAAGAGCCCCTGAAACTGAGTCAAACCTCAAACTCACATATTTCATCCAAGCTTCAACTGAAAACTCAAAACGTCAAGTCAAGCGCATAGCCAATCCATGGGGATTATCAAGGCTTTGTTTTACTATTAGTTGGACTTCCATATAATATAGCGAGTTGGGTTTTAAAACTGATGTGAATTTCTTGTTGTGTTGCTAAACTTGATCAGAGCTCAAGGTCTAGTACTAGACGCCTGCTCCATGACAACAGTAACAAGAAAGGATTGAAAACATCTCCTTCCTTTGCATGCCTTCCATATCAATCCGTCTCCACCTCGCCTTTTCTTCAAAACATCCCCACCATTTGTTCGTCTCCATACCAGTTCCATCATCTTCTCATCCAACTTTGCTGGTGATAAGCCAGGCCCTTTCGTTCCAGCTTGCGCATGATTAATTATCGTTGGTTGTTAGTAGATGATTGAATGGGAAGAAGTTTAGTCGCTATAATAACACTCATCAGTCTATGGCCCCGATTTAATCGTTGAATAGTTTAGGAATCACTTACAAGTTACCCTCGAGAGGGCAGCACTGGAAGCATCCAGGGAACTATAAACACACAATAAGTAAGTAAACGAACTTGTGATACTGAAATATCATTAATTTGAGGAATGTATTATTTACATCGTCTTCCAGGTGATTCCAGAACTGTAAAAAGTTGTTAGCAATCGCAATCCCTCTAATACTGATTATAAATACGGGGGAAAGGAGAGCTCTTAATCAAAGGAACTTACATAACCGTCCAGACACCAGGCGCGTTCGAGGCACACGAGAAAGCAATCCTTATAACGCTTTGAAATAGGTGCAGGGTCAGCGACGGGGTGCGCTGCGGCAGTACCAGCGTACATGGCAGCCATAATGGTCACAACGATGCTTGAGAAATGCATGTTTGCTTTCGTTTAATGATGTTGTTGTAGAAGGTAGACGAAGTAGTGAGGAACGACGGTGAGGGAGATTGTTCAAGTAATATCGAGATGAAAGTTGTGGATAATAGATGAAAGGGTGAGAAAAGAGGTGTGTCGGATTGTTAAATATCTTTTCTTGCTAAAATTCACTGCTTCTCGCTAAATTCGGGATTCTCGCTTAGCAAAAATAAAGTGAATATCAGTGAATGTTAGTTCGATTCTAGACCTGTGAACAAATATTCTGATTATCTTCTCCAAGTGGGAGAGGCTTCAGCATGAGTATAACGAATACTCACCTCATAAACCACTTAGTTGACTTGAATATGTATATGCTGTAAGCCCTTTGAGCATTCTGTCCTAACTGACGCTATGAACGCTGATATTTCTTGTGATATAATTTAGCTCCGTATCAGTCCATATTACTCGAGACACAGTGCAACCATGCGGTCTAGACAATGAACGGGCATAGGAATACAGAAGGAAAATCAGGAGAGGGAAACGGCAGGATAGGGTTCTTATGAACCTATCCTTTTTACTGATTGAAACATTTCTTTTAAAGTCCCTTGCTTCAAATGTGCTGTATGCTTGAAACAGAGACTGTTCAGTATTCAATTGGCCCGTGGACGGAGAACGGAGAGCCTCAGATAATGATTGAACAATAGAATCGCATTTTCCTTTGAGAAACCCTTATCTGGGACAGAAGTGAATAAAGGGGCATGTTTTCATCTACTCGGCCTGCAGCAACGGCAGAATAGATCATTCATCAACGACGAGTACTTTGGGGGCTGATGAAACCTGGGGAACATGGGTTCTAGATGTAGCGCGGATGGATGTTGAAGCCACAACTTCAACACTCTGATACTATGAAAAGGATAAGGCCACTTGTACCTTCTTGTTACATGACCTTGGGGTCGCTTGATGGAACAAACATAGGTATCTTAACGTTATTGCTCCATGGGAAACGGGTCCAATCGCGGAAGAAGCGTGGGCTTAGAAAGACCATATCTCCATGTAACATATCATACTGGAGTGATAACCCCAAATGCAAGAAAGCAGTCGGGGAAACTATGAAAGATGGAATTCTCTTGCTTCAACAGGGGCCAAGGGATAGTACCCAGAGACAACTTGATCAAGGGATAGAGATGGGACGACAATCAAGGAAACAGTCTTTCAGTAATGAAGGTATATTGAGAGGTTAAAAGAGTCATATTGGGATGAATCCACCTTTATAAATGGCTACTCTTTCTCTGATATACCGATGCCAATGTCGGGGAGAAGGCGTGTCCGTTCTCTCATGTTGTCTCCCCGACGTTGAGTTATATATGATCACATGACTATATTGTAATTTTCAATGTTTGATGTGTTTGCATTGTATATCATGTTTGCAATATCTTGTACCTCATGTTTGCATTTGATACTTGATCATCAGCGACGCAAAGCGAAGGAAAAGCACACACGCCGTCGCAATGCGTCCTCTATTCATCTCCAGGGTACGCCCATACATATGCCAATCATGTAGACGTGATATACTACCTGCTCGGAGAAAGTTGTCCTCGAAATCATCCCCAGTTCCCGAGATATACGACATAGTATGTGTCGGCGGAGGGCCCGCGGGTCTAGGGTTGCTGGCTGCTCTGAGTAAGCTCTCCCTTGTCTTGCGAGGAATGAAGTTATCCATACTAATAAATTCAATCAGAGGCATCGCCGGTTACCTCAAAACTGAAAGTTGCCCTCATTGAAAGCCAGGATCTTGCCAAGTCAAGGAAATGGGACCCCGAGCCCAGCCAGTACTCCAATCGCTGCAGTAGCTTAACCCCCTCATCCGTGTCCTTTCTCCAAGATATCGGAGCGTGGCAACATGTGGATAGCTCTCGGGTACAGCCATACCAGGAGATGCAAGTATGGGACGGCGAGACAGGGTCCAGAATATCTTTCGATTGGTCTGTGGGATCAATGGCCTCAGGACACTCCCCGACGATAGCGACAATGACAGAAAATACAAATCTCGTCCGTTCCCTTCTCTCCCGGATCGCATCTCTCGAGGATGGCAATACATCTATATTTTCCAACACCACTGTAGCTGCCATTGATAATGGGATTGATCATCCGGAGGGTCCCGACCTTTCCGCGTGGCCAATCTTGTCACTTTTTCCGAAATCCCTTTCACCCAACAACCAGATACCGAAAACTATTGCTGCCCGTCTCCTTGTCGGAGCCGACGGAATCAACAGCCCAGTTCGCACATTCGCTGATATATCCACCGACGGATGGGATTACAACCGACACGGAGTGGTAGCTACCCTTGACCTCTCCCCATTAGGATCGGAAGGCGCCAGCGCTGCGTACCAGCGCTTTCTCCCTTCCTTGGGAGGACCCATCGCTCTCCTTCCCTTACCAAACAATCACGCCACCCTCGTTTGGTCTACCACAATCCAAAACGCTGCCTACCTAAAATCCCTTCCCCCAGACTCCTTCACTACCATGATCAACGCCGCATTCCGCCTCTCAATGACAGACCTAAACTACATGCTCACCCTGGACCCATCCTCCTCACCTTCCCAACACGCAGATGAACTCTCCTGGCGCCTCCAACACACCGACCTCCCCACCGACCTCCCTCCCTCTGTAACATCCGTCCAACCAGGGACCACCGCCTCCTTCCCCCTCCGTCACCGCCACGCATCAACCTACATCTCTCCCCGCGTCGCCCTAGTCGGCGACGCCGCACATGTCATCCACCCACTCGCAGGCCAAGGCCTGAATCTTGGAATTGGTGACGTAGCTTCCCTATCCCGAACGATCGAGTACTCGATGCAGCACGGGATGGATATCGGGGATTATTTAAGTCTAGAGCCGTATCCCCATGAGAGGTGGGGTGTGAATGCTAAGGTTGGTCTGGCCTGTGATCTGCTACATAAGATGTATAATGTTCCCGGTCACGGGCCTGTGGCGTGGGGAAGGAGTTTGGGGTTGGATATGGTGGATCGGGTACCCTTTGTGAAGAACTTTTTTATGAAGCAGGCGGAGGGGTAGAAGTGGACTCATTGTCGTTTTTCAACTCGATTCTCTTTTGTTTTGTATATCTATTGTATTTTAGAGGGTTTGGTATACCTAACCCCTTTCATCTCCGAACTATGGATCGATCCATTTACAGGTCCTCCTAAGGTTAATATCCCGACTCAGGTAAAACGAAGAACAATTGGGAATAAATTAAAAAGACATTCGTTCTATTTGTATACGCTACTAGGTTTATAAAAAGCTCTCCCTTCAACTTTGCACGATACTGTACGTGATTCGGGTCCAATGCTTGGGACAGCAACGACGCGGGGATAGCGGCAGGGTCTTTGATCAAATCAGACCTCCTAGGGTAGAAGCATAGCAAACGAGTTACTTTCTCAGCCCCGGGTATTCCACTGGCTTCTAACTAAGACTGCAAATGCTGAAATATTCCATCAGTCTCCCGAACATCTTCAACCTACACACCGGCATCTTCAGTCTTTAATTCTTCAACCTTCCCCGCCAACTCTCCATCCACACCACCATCGTTATAAATCTTATCAAGCCGTTGCCTAACCTCGGTAGTCAAGGACTTAAGGTCAACAAGTACACCATCTTTCTCTGGGTGCCCGTCCTCCAGCCTGAGGCCCATTTGCTTGATGCGGACTTTACCGTTGGCAAGTTCCTCTTCGCCTAGAATGATCGCGAGAGGGATATGGGTTGATTCGGCGGCTTTAAATTGTGCGGGAAGTTTTGGTTTGAGTTTATAGGAGAATTCAGCCTGGGTTTCAGGGTTAGTATGTTGTTGGGAGGAGAACAGTATTAAGAAATGTCAATAACTCACCTTAATATCGGCGTCCCATAAGGCTTGACAAACGTCCATCCGCTCCTTTAATAGACCTGTGAATCCCTTTCCGCCAAAAGCCATAACGAATACATCGACCTCGCTGCCTCTCGCTTGGCCATTGTTCTCCCGCTCCATGCGGGCCTTCGTGATGGAGAATATCCGGTCGACACCAAAGGAGATGCCGACGCAGGGTATTTGTGCCTTGCTAGCGAACATACCAACAAGATCGTCGTAGCGGCCTCCGGCAGCGACACTTCCCACACCTATCGAGGGGTCGTTCGATCTATCCTCGTCTTCGTCATTCTTTGCCTTGTCTTTGCCCTTCTTTCCTGACCTCTCGGCTTTCTGGCCCCCTGGTTCTAAGGACGCGGCCGGGGGCGCAGATCCTTCGGTGATAACTTCGTAGATGAGTCCAGTGTAGTAGTCAAGGCCTCGAGCCAGACTCATATCGAATGAAATTTTGTCTAGCACGTTGAATGCCTCTAGGTAGTCGAGTAATAGGCCCATTTCTTCCAAACCTTGCTTCGCAGACGCATTTCCAAGTAGGGCCTCATCCTTCATCAGGGATTCCAGTAGCTCCCGGCCTCCCTTTTGGTTAACATATGTTTCGATCTTATCGGCCACTACTTCCTCCAATCCTTTCTCCTCGACCATCTCCTTCCGAACATCAGCCCACGGTAGCTTATCCAGCTTGTCGACAGCACTAGAGATTGGCCGGATCTTCTCCTTCGGTACACCGCAGACCTCAAACAGCCCGTCTAGAATCTTCCGGTGGTTGACCTTAATTGTATACGCTCCCTTCCATCCTAATCCCTCGAACACCTCGGAGGTAATCCTTAAAACCTCTGCATCTGGGACCATAGGATCGAATTGGGCACCAGCGATATCGAAATCGCATTGATAGAATTCCCTCATTCTCCCCTTCGTCATTGCGGGTTGATCTCTTCTATAGACCTTAGCGATGTGGTATCTCTTTATACTGCGCACATCCGGGTTCATAGCCAGCCATCGCGCAAACGGAACCGTGAGATCGTAGCGGAGTGAACATATTTCTCCGCCTTGGTCTTGTAGGTCGTATATCAACTTTGAGTCCTCGCCATATTTTCCCGCCAGGATCTCCCGGAGCTCGAAAACCGGAGTGTCGAGTGATGTGCCGCCGTGACGTTTGAAGACATCTGAAATTGTTTTGAAAATGTGATCTCGGAGAAGGACGTCGGAGCCGGCCCAATCTTTGGTGCCCTTGGGGGTCTTTAAATTAAAGTTGACTTTCTTATCCTTAGCCATTGTGTCGTCTAGAATGTTGTTGTCGCTGTGGAAAGGGCGAGCTTGAGCTTGAACTTGGTGGTGGAAGGAGGGGTCATTAAAATTGTTTGCGAGAGCTGCAGTTTTTTTGTTACTATGGAGGGGTACAAGGTACCGTGGTTTGCAGAATGCGTGCTGTGCAACGCGTAAGATACCCGGATTCACAGAGACCTTCATACAAATGACTATGAAGGAGGAGAGGAAGATGAGTTAAATATAAAAGAGGTGAAATCCAATTTAGTCACACTTGATGTTGACTCAAAGCCTTCCTTTTTTCCTATTTGGGAAGTACCTTTGTATCTTTTTTTCTTGCCGCCCCGGATTTACGGCGGAACATTTATCCGATGTCCCTATCTGGGATCAAATTAGGGTTTAGGTTTCAGATCCATATTTAGAAGTCAAGGGAAGTTCAAGAGCCTCATCTTCCCCATATAAACAAACAAACACTACGAATTACGAATGCAGATGAGACAGTGATGCACTCTCCACGTTTATGTCTCGGAGCTCCCATTGTCACTTGTTGACAGTGCAGCTCTGATTGCAGTCTGAACATCTGAAACACGATGTCTTGGTCCTCACGAATGACATATTGACACACCTATTGGCATCCACGAACTAAGTGCCTCAGGCAGCAGTTGAAACGATCAGCTCTTGGTCTCATCGACATATAACTAACCACACAAGGCTCAGTTCAGGGCAAAGCTTTGATTCCATTCTGCGAGCTGTTTGACATTATTTCCGAGTCTTCCAACTCCATGATGGCCACCTCTTCCCAAGGCAGTAGGGTTTTGGACTTCACGCCAAACATACTCTCTCTTCTTGGGCTCACCGACGAACAGCAGCAGCATGAGCGCCAGCGGCGACGGGAGAGACGAAAAGAGCGGAAACGACAGATAGATAATGCTCTAATCCCGCTCTCTTCGTCGAGAAAACGGGCTCTAACATTACCACTTCCGGAGGACTCGCAAGCCCCCGCAGTTAAACAAACCACGTCGAAACAAGCGCAGTCCCCATTCTTTACAAAATTCCCGCCCGAAATACGGACAAAGATCTACCTATATGTTCTTGGCGGGGATATGATTAGTATTCTGAAGGAGGAAAGGTCGCGATATGTTCGGTGGATTGGGCAGACCAAATGTCTACTAGCGCTCCTTCAAACTTGTCGCTGGGTGTATGTATTACTTTCACATCAACAACTCCCAAGGCGTCAACAATACAAATACCGCAGAACAAATTAACAGGGATGTTTGCGCAACAGATACACCGAAGCAATTGACTTGCTGTACTCCCAAAACACATTCTTCTTCAACGACCTGGACACAATCTGCTGGTTCGCATCAACCATCCTCCCCCGGCGCTTCAACATGATCCGCTCCCTCTACATAGAATGGGACTGTATCTGTTTCTGGCACCCACGCATTAAACCCCCACCTCCATACGACAGAGCAACCTGGCACGAAGTCTGGCGCATAATATCCGGCATGCAAGGTCTCCGAGAGCTCCGAATTACGGTATGGAATGGACCGAGGATGGATCCCGAGACGGAGACGGAGGTATTCGGTCCCCTGAGAGCTGTGACGGCACCTGAGGTTTTCAACTTGGAATTGCCGTGGGAGTATATGGGGAGGGATGAGAACCCCCATGCAGACGCCCCGTTTCGTATCACGAGAGTTAAAAGAAGGTACGATCCGGAACCATAGAGTTGGTTTTTAAAGTGGGATCGCTCACGAACGATGTTGCTCAGGTATATCGACACCGTCAATTACTGATACGGCTGGTATCCATTCCTAAACTCGAACAAATGTCTACCTCGGCCCTGGAGGTTGGAGAATGATGCGCAGCTTTGGCTGGCCCAGGCAAAGTTTAACTCATTTCATATGTTGATATCCGGGTTTTTTCTCTGCTAAGCCAAACTCGACAGGAAACAAACCCGAACTTAGTATAGTTCCTTATTTTAACCGTCTTTGTGGACGGATTTCATACTCGATACTCTTATTCCGCTATTTGTTCCTACTTTCTATCTACTGGCATTGTTCGGCTTAGCCTATCAGTTTATAATCACAATAATATAAACCATTTCATTTCTATGCGTCTATGTCATATGTATTAGGAAAATATGTTGCGCTTTTTAGAAAGCCCCCATCGCATATACTGCTTCTGCTCAATCACTGGGTTATCTCAATTAGCTCATAAAGCCTATACTCATAAAGAATCCTAGCCCCCTAATAAACGCTCAATTCATGCAACTTTTAGATCCCACGTAACACTCGCTGATCTGATATTTATCATATAGACTGAACGTTCTCGACATCGCGTTGGCAGCTTCATCACTTTCTTAATTTTTCTTCAAGGAATTATTCGTTTCTCAAGCAGTACCTCTGTCGCAGATTCAAAGTCTCAGACTTTCTACCGATACTATTTTCTCTCTCTCGGACCTCTGCTGAGACAGACGTCTTGTAGAGACCAGACTTCGACGTATCTTAGCTGCCCGACTTCCAAGCCATAGACAGCCAGCGCATCGCGCTTTATTTATGATGCATTCTCCTGCAGAGGTTTGGGTATTAGTATTCTGTATCTGGCGTTTGATTTCTTCCATTTACCCAGCCATGTCATTCTCAGGGCCATTTGAGGAGTCGAGGGGATCGTAGAAGGTGCACAAACGGAACAAGACAAAGAGTTAGCGTTTCACTTCCTCGTACTCGTTTTCATCCATATAGGCATTCACCGTTCTGTTCAAGCATATCTCGCCTTTGAGATAATCATCCGCGTCCTCGGCACGGTGCATGTCTTCCTCGGTGATTTTACCAGCGGCCACACTCCTCCCAAGGGATCATTAACGTGTCTTGCGATGCCTCTTCTATTCTCGTGTGACAGCAGCACAATCAATGTTCCCTCGTTTCCGCTCCGACCAGCTCTCGCTGCCTGTTGAACGAGGTCAGCAATCGTGTAGGCCGGCATGGTAGATTCCAGTAATCCCTTTGATATCCCCGACGAGTGTCGGGGATGGCGTGAAGGGGAAACGAAGAACTTGTTCTCGACTTACCGTCTAATTGACAGTCTAGGGGAGATTTTCCACTCCTTGAAAAGAAGTATATATTAAAAGTTCGAAAGCGCTGCGGTCACTCCGTAGGCTCGGAGGGATAAAACCTCTGTAGAGTTTGACATTGGAAGTACTCCGCGTTGACCTCTAGCTGACCGAAACCGCAGAGAGATAGTGGTCATGCCACTGAAAAAACACAGCTATAACGTTTGCTGCTACTCCGAGCACAATCACCACAACAGCTGCAGCATCATTATGAAGAGCGCTTTTCAAAAATGTCCCTCCAAGGAACATGCCTGCAAGCTGAATTGCTGCCTGGCATGAGAAGTAGAGAGCGAGAGTTCCACTTCCATTCTACTCGCTGACTGTGGTATCTCTTCGCGAGGAAGTTGTGGCTCTCTGCTCTCTCATTATCTAACAGCATACTGCTGCAAGGCTCTCTCGATATTTGGGCACTCTTTGCCCAAGGATGCCTGATCGTTTTAGTCGCGGTTTGTCACGGCTATTTCAATTGCAAAACAATCTGCCATCCACTGTCTTTTTAGCTCCCTGGAGCGGTAGAAGCGCTATCTCCCGCGAGAGGTGGGTAGGCAGAGGCGAGGAAGCCTGTGCAAATAGAACCCCTGAAACACACGAAGGAAAGAGACGGAGCTACTCCTTTAACACCTCCTGCAAGCCTTTCACCGTACCCAAGCAAGAGGAATTCCCTTAAAAGCAGACGGCGACTACTGATCGATGCGTCCGACGGTATGGGCCGCATAAGGAGGAGTACACCCATCTGTAGATAGGGCCTTCCGATCCCGTGGATGGCTCTAAAACCTATCGGAGGTAGAGCAAGAGTCTATAATCGACTAGGTAATCTGCGATTCGCTAAAACGAGGGTTCTCGTTGAAATTTATAACAAAGCGAAAATGGACATTGCGCTCAACTAGCAGCCATTCCTTCATACTTTCTCCTTTTTCGCAGAACCGACATTTATGGCGTATTTTATACGACGTGCATATCGGAAGGCATCCAGCAAAGGCTACTTTCGCGGCCATGGTATGTCCCTGTAAGTTAGCGGAAACATATGGGCAACGTCGAACAAGCTCCGTTTTTCTCCCTCATCTTCAGGGTTGCCTCCTAATCCAAGATATATAAATCGGCCGGTATGTATATATATAACACATGGGTTATTCCATGTTCGGAAGATACGTTGCCTCGCCGTCGACCCAATATTTCTTCGGGTAAATCCTACGCTCCTAATATAGTCATATTAAGAAGACCCTTCCACCTTCCAGGTTTGTCGAAGTTAGGAGGTTTGCATTCGATCCAAAGGTAGCCGCGCTTGGCAATCGAGCTACTTATAAATGGCGGATAGTGAAGCCTCACGACGAGGACATCCCGTCAATGCTGTGTCAAACAAGTAGTGTCCCCCGGTATGGTTCAATAAGCATGGACCATCTTGAACCGCTATGTTGTAGCGGAAGCGGGAAAATAGACTCGGCATATTCCATTCCAACCTTGGTGGACGCCCTTTGGTTATGGTTAGGGCTGAGGTTGTAAAGTTTTCGAATCAACAAATGGGCTTCCTGGTCCGTATCCCGAAAATGAGCGGTCGGTCTCCGGAATAGGAGAACCTGCGGAGAAAGTCTGGCTTGACAAGACGAGTGTCGTCATTATCTCTCTCCATCTCCATCTCGACGGTGTTGACGACGTCTCAACTGTTTTTCCCAGGCCCATGTCCTTCTGGTTTCCTTCCTCCACGCAAAATGTGTCATGCTGCGCGATGTCGTATCGAAAATCTTCCGTGAACTAGTTGATCCACTTGTCGTAGACCAATTCGTTGCTACTGTTGTTGTTATTATTATCCCTCAAAACACTAGCCACTCTGCACCGGGTCATTTGCCAAAGAGCGGTCCCGGTCATGCGGCCAATCGTTAGAATCAGGTCACAACCGATGACCATAGTAGCAGAAGAAGCGTTCCGGCGACGAGAGAAGGAAATGGAAAAAGAACGCGAGATGGTGGTACTGTGTTCTTCCCTTCGACTGGCTCGAGGGGATATAGCGTGCATGACATCGATGATCTCATATTCTTATTCTCTATCAGCCTCTATCGATTCGTCGTCGTCGTCGTCACTGTCTAGTCGTCGTAGGAGAAGAAACCAGTAAGATCAGCAGGCCGAGTGGTAATGGTAGCAATATATGTATATATAAGTGTGTATATATGTGCGTTTTGAAGAAAATAAACGCAACAGATGTGACATCGCAGAATTTTCCTTTAGCTAGGGTGCTTGGGACCGCGTCATAGAACTCTCCCAGAGGATGTTGGCGATCCCGTTCTGGCCACGTCCCTCCTGAATGTATTTCGGAATATTCACGTCAACGCGTTTAAACCGGGCGATATCTCCAAGCTTGGGATACTTGGCATCGCAAGGGTGGAATATCAACCTCCAGTTGTGATTAGGTCGTAGATATACATTCCGACGCATTAACTGTCAGCCCAATGAGTGATACATGTTGCGCAGCCATCCCTTGTTGCGTTCTTCGGCGGCGAGAAACCGGCAGAGGGATAGGCGGGAGGAAGATCTAGCAACCCTCTGTGTCAGCACGTATTATACTTTGGAACTCCATCACGACGGTCGTGCAGGTAACGAGCAGCTCCAGGGCCTCAATTAGTTCCCCTCCCTTTCACCCCCTCCTCGGTGCTAAGTCCTTGGACCCTCTGTGTGTAGGTGATACCCGGGTAAAAAGTTCCTCGATACTCTGCCTGCGACTCTGTTTCCAGTATGTCCTGCTCTATCAAAACGATACTGTAGTCGATTCTACCAGGAAAATTTTCTTGGTGCTTTTCAACTTCTTCTGGAGAGACAGCTGATGAGATTGCTGCGAGAAAAGAGCCTGGAGTGCTGTAAGATTGCAACTGAGGTTGTAATCTGATACGCTATTCCGGTTGAATCAAATCACTTCGTTCTGACTAGCGGCCTGAGACCCTTTCGGGAAGAATAGTGCTATTATTGCCACGATTAAGGTGGCTGTCCCTACGGCCCACGTGAAATAGTAGCACGAGCTGAACGACTTCGATAGAGCCACGATGACCTGTGACGACGCAGTATTTGGCACGGATAAGACTCGATACAATAGGACTGGAGATGCACGTCTGGGTTCTCGGTTCGAGTGATCCAGTCTGGTAACAGGTCGTGTGGAAATTCCCAGTGTTGAAAAGAGAGAGACTTTGAGCATTGTCAGACATCACCTGTCCCGGGTGGTGGGAACTGTATTAAAGGCCATATTCAGTTGGTTCCCGTTAGAAAACGAGGTTGACATTGGTTGAGATCCAAGCCTTTGACACCAACAAATCGTTACAAGAGTGTTTATGTGTTTGAAAAAAGAGATAGCAACAAAATTAGAGGTGGCGATTGCGATGGTAGGGTGGATGTTGGAACCCCTGGAATGGACGGCCAGGTTGGTAAATATCGCTGCTGTAGATGCGAATTCTTGCTTAATCGATGATAACGATATCTGATCGGGTTTCCTCAACTAAAAATGGTGATAGCATATATAAAGAGATAGCATGAGACCACATATCTCCAAGAGATTCCAGTTTGGCAAAGGGACAATTGTCCGGATCTTCGATTTCAAGGCGTATCTCATCTCCAGATCGAATAAGTTTGGTTGTTTCATGATTTATGAGACGAGTGCAACGAGGACTCTGATCGTCAGAGTCAGATATGGCAATGTGTTTGAGAGCAAAATACCCTTTTTTCATCGTAGCGATGTGCACTTGGAGACAGACACATCAGACTATGACACTCTTCGACAAATTTCTCTTCTGGGAATACCGCCTTGTGCCATGCTTCAATACGTTTCTTCGACCAGAAGCAAAAAGAAAACCGTAGCCTGTTCTATCACAGCGATTTCAATAAGACGGAACAAGGGTGGGGAATCAACCGTTAAGGGGATAGATAAATAAGATTCTGGATGCCAGCCCTAAGCATGACATTGGCAATAATCGCAGCAACGGCCCCGGTGAGCTATTCTCTTTCCTTCGATGGCAGGAAAGTCGGTCGCAGCCTTTTATTTCAGTTGCAATGCATCTGTTATATTGGTTATATTGCGTTTCTGACACAAGTTTCCGTAGAACAACACCCGACGTTTCACTGAGGTAATTCAGGGAGGCGTTTGCAAACTGGAAGGAACGTGGTTCATGTCCGTTGGCCTGGAATATAAGACGGCTAAATTGGTTTAGGGATCCATGTCCTGCATAGTGGATCATGACTAGACTTCTTCCGGGTGCATCGGTTGCTTTTGTGAGGATCTCGATGAATTTCCCCCTTCACCGGCGGGGCTAGGGATCGGGCTCAAATGATAAAGTGAATCGATTTTGAATCGTAAGACCGGCGTCGAGGAATAAACTCTCAAATGCGTTGTTGAGAAAGTGGACGATGGTGAGAATTCCAGGCTAAGTACGGCCGTTTTCAAAACGTTGGAGAGTTGAGAAAGAGGAAAGTACCATCTCGAATGACCATGCTGTATCGAACAGCCGCCAGCGGCAAATGATAGCCTCGCCTACTATAATTTGAGTGAAAATATGAGGTCGAATATCCGGGAAACACTAAAATAAGATGCGAACAGCGTGACTTCGATAATTTGGGGCGTTTGTTCTTATATCGAGGGAGGTATTCGGGAACCTATAGTGAATGAGAAAGTAGCCATTATTATTTGGTGAAGCCTTGAAGCGGATATCAATGATCCATCATCCAGCTTAAGGGGAAGGGGTTCCGTTGATATTCACCCTCCGACCCCGGTTGATCGAGTATCGTGGAATATAACTAGACTATAGTGAATAGCCCACTCTCCCTGTTGATAATCCTGTTTGAGGAATATAGTTTGCTCGTTTCGATGGAAGTACCGTAGAGGTATATTGCTGCTGAAACCGAAAGCTGGGGTATTTTAGAAACATATGGAATAGGGAACAGAAAGCAAGTACTCGATAGAAGTTCTCGTCTCCCAACCTTTCTAGGGGTATGGAACTGTGGAATATATAGGTAATATATAGGTAAAACGTAGTATATATAATAGCAGATGGTACGACCATCGCTGAGATGTAGGATATAAAAGGAAAGAAGGTTAGACTGCCCTGAAAGAGAAATATATATACCCAGGAACGACGAATCCGAAAATGTTGAATGAATCTCATTCACTGATATTGGTGAATGCACACCTCACCAGCCATCAATTCACGGTTATATCTCCCGGGATAGGTATGTCCATAGACCGGTTTTAAGTGAATAAATCGAAGTGAATATGCTCGCAATGCAGAGAAACTGAACCACCTCGCGGTGCCTATTAATTAGTGATATTTCACGAGCAAAAGATACAAACCTGTTGATTTATTAGAGAAATATACGCTGTGTTCGAGATGCAGTTACTTGTAGGGCAACGGGTCCGAAATGAACCTGGGGGTCACGACAGCATATCCTTGGCTTGCACGAGGGTCCCAAGTTAGACATCCTGGACGGAGTCCTCGGACGGCGAAAGAACCATCCGACTGCTCCGAGATACTGGAGACACTGGAGATGGTGGATCAGAAATATATTATTATTTCCCCATCCACCGCGAAAGCAAAGGTCGAGCAACAAACATGATGAGAGGTGGAATTTCCAGTTAAAAAAGAGGAGCGTGACACTGCTGACATAATGCGAGCATAAAAATAGGCATACTGCAGCTTGTAAGCAAGAATACGCGGGTTTAATACCGCTAAGCGGGCGCCACGTCCGCATTTTTGGCGTTTGCCCACCAGCCCCGCTTCGCACGAGGTTTAACCGGAGAAAAGCCTAGAAAAGCCTAGGAAGGAGAGAAACTCAAAGAAGCGATACCGCGATCGGAAAATGAAGTGCTCAGGTATCAGATGAGGAAACATTTCCTTGAATAAAGGTGATTTTAGATGCATTTGAGATCAACAAGATAAGGCCAAAAATGCCAGAGCTGTGGAATGTGGGTAAAAATAACCCTGTGTACCTCGAAAGTACCGGTACAAAGATCTGATCGACCAACTTCCACGAGTGTACTCCGTACGCACAGAAAGCGGTTGCAACCTTCGAGAAAGAAAAAAATCATGTCATCCTTACCACCCCACGTGGAATAAAAGATGGTTGTATCCGTCGCTGTATGTCAGCCATCGCCTTCCATCGCAGCGCTCCACACAGATCGAGTTGCTGAAGCACCTGATTCAGTCCACAGAATAATAATCAACCGCCTGTTGTTGATAATCACGGCAACGGTGGTAGTGTGGAACAAGATCGTCGGCGATCCGTGAGGAGTCGTTTGAACTTTATCAGGACGACAGTCTGACACGGCAACGGCTGGTTCATATTCCCCGCAAGATAGATAGAGGGGTGTTTTTTTAGTCTCTTTTTTCTTCCTTCGCTCCGTCTCGCCGTTGCGAAAAGGGATAATGGGCGCCAGAAAAGGAGGTCAAAACAGCTGGCGCAGAAAAAAGGGCACAGTTCGACCGCAGCGACTCCTGGTCCAGAGGAAGGAAAAGACTCCAGCATGTCCAGCGAGAAGGAGAGAAAAAATAGGACATACTGACAAGGGTCTGATCAAGCTAGGCCGGGGAAGCCAGGTGGTCAGCCAGCCCAAGAGGGAGAATACTGAGACCCATGTTAGAAACGGTGATATTTGCTCTGTCTGCTCATTATTGTTCTTTGCCAGTTCGAGTCGACGGTGATCACCCTCGTGGGCTTATTGCGGTTAGCCTTCGGAATAAAAAAGATCGCTGATAAATCTTGTGCCGACATGGCAGGAAGGTGTGGTGACAGATGCGACTGCTCGGGGTCCGGCAGAACCCAGCTGACGGGTGGAAATTCCCATTCTCTGGCCTGTCAGACTCTTTTGGTCGCGCTGCAGGCGTGGTGTGCCACCACACCGGACAGCAAATCAGCTATTCTTACACTCGAAGGCCAGTTCAAACCCATGCCACTTCAGACAACTCTGTTTGGTTCAACTGTCAGCTTTTTGTGGTCACCCAATCTGCCGCATCGAGCCACATTGTACGACAGAACCCTGACCAGCATCCCATGCTTAACATGCAGGCATCTATTCTCGAAGCGAACAGTTGGCCCCTATTTGGTCGGGATATTACTATCGATTGGTTCATTCCCCCAACTTCCACTCGCGTTGAATCGAGCGAATTGCTTGTGTATTGGTTTTCGCTTGGCACGTCCTTTTCTGCTGCCGCTTTAACCTGACCACTTCCAACCACAGTCAGTGAGTATGATAAGAGAAATCTGGAGCTCTCGTCGACAATTATCTTTGTTCTCCTGCGATAATTTATACCTTTTTGAAGGGCTGTTTTCGTTTGCTTCTCCAATATTATGGATAACGAGTGATTTTCAGCTCTTCTCGGAGCTCGGAGATAAGAATACGCCGTTCTGTAACAGAGCTGAGCTGAGCCTTGTTGAGTTGTGTCACCGCAGTGCAAGAAATTATATACGCCAGCCCGCGATGACGCCGACCGATGCGTGTCGCGACCGCCTTCACTTGATATGGTTGATAGTTATGGTGATCATTTATATCGCTCTCTTGTTGGCTGTTCGGAGATAATGTTTTCCCCGCTTTCACCCGGCATCGTCTTCATTGATATTCGAACAAAAAAAAGTTACTTCGAACGTAGGACACACAAATCTCCTAGTTAGCATAACGGGGGGCGAAATCTGGGTATTGGAGGGAGTGCTCTCGTGAACGCGACATATCTGAAGCGTTTAATGGTCGCCACCTGCATAGAGAGCAACCAAGTACTCGGCATAAAGACTGCTGATGATAGTCGGGTCATATTAATAGCATCGAGAGAAAAACGCGCAGCACATGCGTCCCTTTGCAAACCTGTCAACCCTTAGGCATCAGATATCCCTCAGTCAGCCTGCAAGGCATCAGGATCGGAGATCAACCTTGAAGTGGAATGCAGTGAGTCTAACTTGCGAGTGGTCGAGACTGTCGCACAAGTTCCAGGAACTGCAAGATATTGTTACTGCCTGGTCTTCGCCCTCCGTCTGTCTAGTAGTTGGCCAGAGAGAGAAAAGAAAGTGGTTCTTTGACTGTGGAACAGTAAGAGGGACACACCCACATCGTAGTCACATGACCGTCTTATCACCCCACAGTGCCTGCCCAGGTTGCCCAGTCAAAGTAAAAGCAGCCTGAAGTTTGGTGGGTTAGTCATCATTCCAGGGACGGGAAAGGGTCACCCTCCACCAATAGCACCTCAGTGTAGAATACCAGTCGTAACAAGTCGTACCGAGAGGTACCAGGTACTTGTGGGATATCCTCCGATCCTTCTTAGCATGACATGCTTTGTACCGTTGCCGCCAACGACATATGGGCAAGTACATAAACGTCTCCACCAAAAGTAGTAACCAACATCCAAGGCGAACCTTCCTGAAAACCTAATCAACATCTCCAACTTCAACGTCTCTCTTACTTCTTTCTTTCTCGCTTCTTGCTTACTTCCGTTGAATCTCTACCACCGTTACTGTCGCCGTTTCTTGTTCTTTCTTCTCTCTCTCTTTTCTGGGTCAATCCATCATTCTCACGATAACCCTTTCTTTCTTCCTCCCACACAAGACTCTCTCTCACTCACAACTCCTCCATCTTCTCCCATATTCTTCCTTTCTGACACTCCCTTAAAGAGTCCCCAGTTCTCTCTTCCCCATATACCCCGGATCTTACTGACCTTTCTCTTTCTTCTTCCTTCTTCCCTTTCATCCTTGTGGCTTGCCCTTGACTGGCTACTCGTTACTGGCCACCGGTCACTTGATCCCATCCTCCACCATATACGCTCGACCTTCCCGCACTCATTACTCTCTGGTTAATTTAGCGGAACTTCTTAATTCTCCTCACTTCCAAAGATACCTCCCGCATCGCACGACTCACCATCATCGCATTGTGGTTTATATAACTCATATCTCTGGAGTCGTCCCTCTTACTATCCGACATCTCTCTGCGCCTTCCCGCAAATCTCTCAAACCTTCCTACTGCTCATCTACCCGAGAGCTTCGACGGCTCACGCACATCTGCATGTACCGATAAAGTACCCCGATTGGTTCAGCTTTTGCCTCTCTTCCCAACTCCCTTTATCTGGTTGATACGCAGAATCCTTTTTGCGCTTCACGTCGGCGCCAAGTCGTCCACACTCAGTCCAGCTACACCAGCTCTGCATCTCAGTGCTGGTGCGGGCAGCTGTGAGTGTCGGATGAAGTAGATTGTCATCCACACTCACATCTTGCCAGGATGGGATCATTCTTTGAGAGGCTAAGAGGCAATGCCGTGAGTTGTTCGCTTTCTTTATTTACTTCATTACTGTAAAAGCAGTGATGCCGACCACCTATCCTATCCTCCTGTCTCTCGAGTCTATTCCGAAATCTTACTGACATGGCACCGTGACCTAGGGAGCAAACAGTTCGTCCACATCAACGTCCACCGGAAAGAAAGACAATGTCGTACAGCCACCAACCCCCTTAGAGCGGATGCTGTTGGATTCGGGGCCGTTGCGGGATGATGGCAGCGACAAGTTTTTTGGCATGGAAAATGTAAGTGTCCTGGTGACACCTATTTGAACAAAAAGAGACTAACATCATGTGGGCCAAGACTGGAAATACCTGGTTAGTGACCGTTCGTCCATACTCACATATCACTCACTGACACCGTGTGCAGTTATTGTAATTCGATTCTTCAATGTCTTTATTATTCAGTTCCTTTTCGAGAATCCGTCATAAATTTCCCACGACGTTCCCCCGTCGAGGCGTTGTCCGCCGCGTTAGCCAATAATCTACGATACCAAAACCAAGATGCGTCCGCCGGGGCAGAAGCGGATGCGCTATCCAAACAACAAAAATCAATGAGCAATATGTCGACGAAAGCGGCCGCAGCCTCCTCCTCACCCCAACCAAATAAACCGGAAGATAAAGACTCTCCGGAGTACAAGAAGAAGGTGGCCATGAATACTCTTCCTATTCTGGAGACACAGGACAACGCAGCAAGCTATGGGATGCCGGAGTCATTATTTACGTCCCTAAAAGACATATTTGAGGCAGTTGTCGCGAGCCAAGCGAGGATGGGTGTCATTCGTCCCAACCAGTTTCTCGAGGTATTACGAAGAGAACACGAGATGTTTCGGACTGCGATGCATCAGGATGCTCACGAGTTCTTAAACCTGCTACTAAATAAGGTAGTAACCAACGTGGAGACGGAATCTCAGCGAATCGAAGCTGACAGGGACCACCATGGCTCAGGAAATGAGAGCAGCGAACAGTCAATGACTTCCTTACCGAAAACACCAAAATTTTCAAATGGGTCCAAATCTCCAAATACGACGCGCTGGGTTCATGAACTTTTCGAGGGAACATTAACTTCAGAAACTCAGTGTCTAACCTGTGAGAAAATATCGCAGAGAGATGAGGCCTTTTTAGATCTTTCCGTTGATCTGGATCAACACTCGTCTGTCACTTCGTGTCTACGAAAATTCTCGGAGGAAGAAATGTTATGTGAACGCAACAAATTCCATTGCGATAATTGCGGTGGTCTTCAAGAAGCTGAAAAGAGAATGAAGATCAAACGACTACCGAGGATATTGGCTCTCCATCTCAAGCGTTTTAAATTCACGGAAGATCAGCAAAGGTTACAGAAACTATTCCACCGAGTTGTGTACCCATACCATCTTCGTCTATTTAATACAACCGACGATGCCGAGGATCCAGATCGACTATACGAGCTCTATGCCGTTGTTGTTCATATCGGCGGAGGTCCATATCACGGCCACTACGTTGCTATAATTAAAACCCAGGATCGCGGCTGGTTACTTTTTGATGACGAGATGGTTGAACCGGTGGATAAGAACTACGTTCGAAACTTTTTCGGCGACCGGCCCGGTTTAGCCTGTGCATACGTCCTCTTTTATCAGGAGACAACGCTCGAGGCCATGCAACGGGAACAAGAGCAGGAGGGAACCACTCCCATGCGCGGATCCTCAGATATCAAAGATCTGGTCGGGGCGTCGGCTAAGATCAATGGGACTCCAGTTGGGCCCGATCTAGGCCGGGTCCATAGCGCATTCCCCGGGACGTTGCCAGAACATTCATCACCCGCCGTGGCTCTTGATCAGGTGTCCACCGCACCTCAACTTTCTACTCGGCCCGAAAATGCTTCTCCAGTCGCTCTCCCTGCCCACCCGGCGAACCCTGTCCCACCTATGCCACCCATCCCATCTTCGACACCTATGAATGTTCTTAGCTCCAAGAAGAGCGATATATTTTCCAGGAAGGAAAAGGCAAAGGAGGAGAAGGAGAGAAGGAACGCTGAAAAGGAGAAGGAAAGAGCCGAGAAACAAAAACGGAAAGATGCAGAAACGAAGTTTAGGGAGACTCAGCGCCAGCAGGACGCAGACCTAAAAGCTGCTTTGGAAGCGAGCAAGGCTTCCAAGCTCGAAGAGGATCGGCGCAACACCTCGGAAGGGCAGCCCAAAGAAAATGGAACGCATGCTGGCTTAACTGGCAGCATCGGTCGGTTTAAGCGTGGCAGCAAGAGTATCAGTCAAAGACTGTCCTCAAGAGAAAAGGAAAAGGAGAAACATACCGAAAAGCCTCCACCGCTACCCCCACGTGAGAACAAGGAACCCGAAGCACCGGAACCAAGGCATTCCGAGCAAACCGCAGTTCCACGGAGAAATACTGAAGACGGTCACTCAAAAGACACGCCAATGGCAGGGCAAGATGAAACTCCTCCGCTTCCCGGAAAAACCAAGCATGGACACAATCAAGCCCACAACAGATGGAATCGTTTTAATCTGAAGAAAAGATCGTTCAGTATACTCTCGCCTCAAGCCTCTTCACTTCACACGTCGGGTGTCTCCACACAAGATCGATGAAAAGCCATTTTTGCAAACAATATATTTTGCGGCGCACCTTAATATCGCCATATGTATCATGCTTTATTCTTTTCTCTTTGACTCCATGTGGCTACCACATTAGTCCTTTACCGGTACATAATTTGGGTTGCTAACTATTCCTAACTCTACTTACGCTTGTTTTTGCCCTTATCTTGTGTCTGATATCTTCTTTGTGCATCTTTTTGGCTCGTATGATTTTGACTTTTGGCATGCACTGTTGATACCATTCGTCTTCGAGTGTTTAAAAGGTTATCATACCTTACCGGAGGCGTTATTGATTTTTATCTCACCTAATGGTCTGAGTTTCGCAACCAACTTCAACGAAAGGAGTGGTGTTTATGTGTTTTTGTTAAGGGCATTTGGTCTTGGGAGTTGTTTTTGGCTATAGCTGGGTCTAAAAAAGGAGGAAAATCTCCACCATTAAAGGGAATGGGCAGTCAAATTCTACATGTTGTATATTCTTCTTGCCATGTTGGGTTTATGATCACCATTTTATGTGAAAGGGCTTTATTTGCTTTCCAGCTCCCCGTTGCTCGCTAACCCCCGTGAACATACTTTTTGACGAAGTTGCTACATACTTATCTTCTTTCTCCAATGTGTTTTTGATTGTGACTCCTCGGACCCGCCAACATACCTACACTCTTCTCTATCTCGACCTTTGAGGAAGGACTGGTGATCATAACTAGAGAGCGCGTCGTGGGCGGAAACTAACTATACAGGCGCAAGGCGGGAATACTCGGGGAAGCTAATACGTGTCTATTAGATGGAATAAATCCCTTCCAGTTACACTGAGGGAGAGAGCGTTCGTTGGCTTTCCTTGGGTTCGTTTAAGAAAAGAAGGCACTCTAGATACCATTTCGTTCGAATTGTCCATTACTCTACCCCTTCCATCTCTCTATGTTTTTGGAGTTCGTTGAGTACATACCAAAAGCTTTGTTTTCCATGCGATCTGGGTTTAAATTCTATTTGGCACAGAGACAGAAGGTTGGGGGCTCAATCGAGAGAGTTCTGTATCTGTATAACTAGGAGAAGCATGGGTAGGGAGTAAGATATAAAAAAAGGGGGCAAACGCAAATGGATATTGATACAAGTTCACATGATATCCCTCTACATACAATATTCCCCTAACCCTCAAATAACAAGACAGATCTCTCACGATTGAGATATATAAATTAAAGATTTAGAAGGTTAAACGCCTAGCTAATTAGCTCACAGTGATTAAGGGACAAAACGCCATATATATAATATAAAAAACTCCCTCCGTTTTCGTTTAGATCCATAAGTTTATACAACGCTCCGGGGCTGTCATTAATTTCTCCTTCTAGGGACGGTCGTTATGGGTGGGAGTGGGTTGGCCGTGGTATCGAAATTTGAGGAACCGGGGGATGTATCCTGCCCTCCGACCACCAAAATTTGCGTGAACGGCCAACATCGTCGCGTAGTATTCCCGATGTACTTCATTGTTCGAAATCCCGCCCCGTCTCCCCAAGGCCGTGTACTGGTCTCTTTCTCGAGCAGATCGATCCACTCCGCCTCAAATAACTCGAGGTTGCCCACGGAAAGAACACCTCCCCCCCCCCCCCCCCCACTCCGTTTCCCTTTCTTCCCAAAACCCCGTACCACCACCCCTTTCTATCCTAATATGAGCTCGTAGATGATAATTATAGTATTTATCACTATCAGGGGAACTATTCATTCCAGCAGCAAGCGGGTTGTTAGCTTCCCTGTCTCCAGAACCCAACTCTATCGAGAGGGGGGGGTTGAAACGTACTCCTCATAACAGTCCGTACACTAGCGATGAGATTTACGGATTGAGATTTTATGCTTCCGCCATCTTGGGATGCGCCGAAGCCCGGGTCCGTTTGGGTGCGGCCCCAGCCAACTATTACATGTCATATTAGCTATGTGTGCGAGTTCGGTGGAGGGTGTGCGTATGTGTGTGAATGCGCGGGATTGAGAGGTTGAGCTGTAGGTAGGCAAAGATAAGAAGAGGAAGGGTGTCTTACTTCGAGCGAGGAAGCGGTCTTCGGAGAGGACGGCGATTGCGTTGATGATTAGGACGATGACTGGAGGTGTGGACAGGTCAGTTTGAATGGTCCGGCGACGGGGTTTGGGGAGGAGAGGGCCTCTATTTACCGTATACAAGCTTTCCTAGACCGAAGAGGAACATCTTGAAGATGTGGTGGGTTCGGTAGGTAATCGGGGTGTTGAGTCGGAGGTGTGGTTCTTTTTTTATTTTATTTTTTGTTTTGTTTCGAAGCAAAGACAGCTTGCAATCGATGATGATGACGGTTGGTTTCTGCCGACAGGGAGACAAGAGCTCCGACAACCATCAACTTTGAAGACAAACGCTGGCGATGACAACGATAAGGAGGATCAATTCATTTTACAGCGTGAGAAGATGGCAAGGCTTATAGGTAAGTTTTAATTTATTGTCCTGCTCTTCAATTAAAAATTAAAAGGTAGTTAGCTAACGAGATACATTTCCCCAGACTTCCTACTCCCATGTCTCCTCCCCGCCCTAATCCTCCTCCATCTCTACGTTTCACCATACACCAAAGTCGAGGAATCATTCAATATCCAAGCTACACATGATATCCTCACATACGGAATCCCGACCGAGAATATCCAGGAGATATTCCGAGTTGAATATGATCATTTCAGCTATCCTGGTTCGGTTCCCCGGACGTTTATCGGGGCGCTTTTGCTAGCGGGGATTTCGAGGCCAATTATATGGTTGAATGAATTGGTTGATAGGCAATTGTTAGGTATGTTGGGGGTATATTCCGTACCCAGTGGTTGCTTGGAATTAAGCTAACTAAGTAACAGTACGGACGGTTTTGGGCCTCTTCAATGCCTTTGCCCTAGTGTTGTATGCACAAGGCGTCCGTCGAGCATTTGGCAGAACTACTGCTGTGTGGTATATTATTCTTCAAGCTTGTCAATTCCATGTTATATATTATGCGTCTCGAACGCTGCCGAATATGTTTGCGTTTGGCATTAGTACGTTCAGGACACCTCCCCTTAGTAAACGATTCTTGCTAAAGTTATACAACTGCAGGCACGATAGCGTTGCGATGTATGCTTCCGGAAGCTACACCGAGAGCCCCGTCTTCGCGGAATAGCAAGAGATACAGGCTTGCTTTGTATCTCCTTACGGTGGCGGGCATTGTTTTCCGCTCGGAGATTGCGGTTCTGCTGGCTACTCACACCGTGTACTTCTTCCTGCGTGGACGCATCAGTATTACCAGAGACATTATTCCCGCTGGGGTAGCTGGCCTCCTCATTGGATTGTTTCTTACTGTCTCGATCGACTCCTTTTTCTGGCAGCAGTCCCCCCTCTGGCCGGAATGGGAAGCCTTTAAGTTCAATGTACTCTCAGGGCAGGCGTCTACATGGGGTACTGACCCATGGCACGTTTACTTTACCAATGCGATCCCACGCATTCTCTTAAACCCGCTTGCCTTGCTCGTCTGCATTCCATTCTCTCGAGTCTACATCCCGACCCGGCAAGCCTCAACCCACCTCCTAGTTCCATCACTAGCCTACGTCGCGATCTATAGCCTCCAACCACACAAAGAGTGGCGCTTCATCATATACATCGTTCCGTCTCTCACCGGTGCCGCTGCCCTCGGAGCATCTTACATCTGGACCCACCGGACCCGGTCGTTCATCCTCCGCATTCTCTCCCTCATTATCCCGCTCTCCGTCCTCGCCTCATTCTTCATATCTACCTTCATCCTCCTCCCAGCCTCCGCGGCAAACTATCCCGGTGCCCATGCCCTTAATGCGCTACATTCCCACGCCCACGGCTCCAAGTCCATCTTATCAACTCACATGGACAACTTAGCTTGCCAGACCGGAGTGACTCGATTCCTCGAAATGCCTCGGCCATCCATCCTCAAAGAACCGGACGGATCCATTCCAGCTCTACAACCAGGCGTTTCACTCTGGATCTACGATAAGTCCGAAGACGAGGAACTAAGACAAAAACCACCATTCTTCAACCAATTCGACTACATCATCGTCGAGGTGGACGGCGGAGAACAGAAAGGTCAGATAATATCCGATAACAACCGCTTTCCGAGTTCCTCGTCCTGGGAAGTTGTTGACGTGGTGGATGGGTTTGGGGGGCTGGTACTCTTGAAACCTGGCGGAGGGGAACGGGTAGGGAAGCCGGAGAGGGAGGCGTTGGGGAAGATTATTGGGGAGGTAGGGGTTAAGTGGTGGGATTGGGGGGTTGGTATTGCGAGGAGGTATGTTACTGGTGGGTGGTGGTTGGAGGTATGGAAGGTGCCGAAGATTATGGTTTTGAAGCAGGTTGATAAATAGAAAGGGGATCTGTATTTTAGACTTTCTTGGAGGTAAAGAGACTTGTACAAGAATGTTTGGTTTATAAAGATTCAAATATATATTCTCATTGCTCGAGCCATTGAGTACGTTGTCTTGCAGTCGCAAAAGTTTCTAGAGAAATGTAAAAAAAGGGGGTTATCACAAACTATCAGATCTCACACAACAAAGGGAAACGTTTAGGCAAATCTCCGTCCTCCCACTTAACCATCCTCTCAACATAAATAAGAAAAACCGCAAATTCACAACAGACAAAAAAACCCCTACTTTTCCAACTCCTCCAACCTCTTCTCCAAATCCCTAATCCACGGCTCCATAACCTCCATATTCCCCTTCATTGCCCCTTCCCCTTCCCTAATCCTCTCCTCCACAACCCCCAACCCTTCCCTCCACTGCTCAATCTCCTTCTTCATCTCCCCCTGGCCCCTTTCCAACGAATCCAAATCCTCCCTCGCCCGCGCCGCGCCCGCGTGGATCGCGCGCAGAGAACGCAACCGCTCCAAAACGCTGGGTAGGAGCGGGTGGAGGGAGGAGATGGTTGGAAGGGTTGTGTAGAGGGCTTGGATTTTGGCGGCTTGTTCCTCTGCGCGGGTTACTGCGGGGTCGATTTCCGTGGCGCTGGATGAGGAGATTGAGGAGTTGGGGATTTCTTCGGAGGTGGATGCGATGCGGGCGGCTGCCGCTGCGGCTTTTGCGGCTTCGGTAGCGCGTCGGCGGGCGGAGGAGAGGGCGTCGGCGTCGGCGGTGAGTTTGCGGATGCGGGTTGTGAGGGCTTCGAGGTGGGGGTTTGTTATTGGGGAGGATGTGGTGGGTGCTGGGAAGGGGGTGGCCGAATGGGAAGGGGCTGTGAGGGTGGTTGTTAGGGTTGTGAGTTGGGTGGTTAGGTGGTTGAGGGTAGGGAGGATAGGTTGGGCTTCGGATTGGTCGTCTGAGGAGAAGGGGATGGGGGTATTGGGGATTCCGAGAGCGACTTCGAGCATAGTGAGGCGCTCGTCGAATGCGGCGGCGTGTGCGAGGAGACCGGGTGAGGTTTTTGAAGGAGGGCCCGAACGGGTTCCGATATCTTGGTCCGGAACGGTTGTATTGGAGAAGGGCGTTGATAGCTTCTTTGATAAAGCACTTCCGGCCGTAGGAGTCGTAGAATCCCCTCTTCCCCGTCCAGATGTATGGAGGTTATCCAATGCCCGGCTTAACTCCTGCACACCGTCATCCAAGTCTTCCCCTTCATCTTCATCTTCGGTGTCGTCCTTTTGTTCCTTCCTCTTCGCCAGTTCTTCTTTCAATTCCTCTGCCTCTCTTCTCAGACGGGCCAACTTTCGTTCCAGACTCTCGTCCTCGTCACTGAAATCTCCCAATTCTTCGGTGCCGTCATCACGTCTCCGTCTCCGGCGACTAGTCGTCCTGTAAGATCTCCGCTTTGAAGCAATGCTGTCGGAAAAGTTCACATCCCGCGCGTCGACAGCAGCGGGGAGGAATTGAGTCCGTGCCTGATCGGGCTGGAGACGCTGCCGATTGATGTCGGGACTGGAGGATTCATCGGGGTAAGAGGAGGACGGGGACGAAGAGCGGACCGTTGTTGTCTAAGGTTGAGATTAGCTAGGTTCTTCTCTGCTCATGCTATCCCCGTAGCTAGGTTTACCGGTACAGTAGATCCGTCGTGCGTGAGATCTGGAGTTTCGTAAATATCCGGCGAGGGGTCCTAATTGGCATGTCTGTCAGTTTGGGATATCCATGGCTTGTCGGAGGGATATTCCACTGACCAGATCTGGAAGACCGGCATATTTCTTGTTGAATGCCATTATAATATCCCCTCCAAAACCCTGTGCGCCCAGTCCAAGCGCAAAGTCACCTTGACACCGTGTATCTCACAGCTCTGTAAGATTCTTTACTTCGAGAGCTCCGCTGGGTTTGTTTGTTTAGACGAATGGATCTTCCGCAGACGTTGTTTTCTTTGTCTGAATGAAGATCAACCGCGTCGTAGAAGGCTTGACATTCGGCTACAGACCTGCCCGTATTTTTTATACCCGGAGCAATTGCTGAAGAGTGTGGTGATGTCCGATCGGCGTGTCAAGAGTTCCGCTGTCTTCAATCGAAGTGAGCTCTCTCAGGGACAACATGACTAAGCAAGGGGTTTTGTTTCTTGAATGGAGCCTCATCATCGTCTCGATCTCAAAGGATACAGCCTCACACCACTCTCTCCAAATATCTTTGGCTCTAATCAATCCATCGCTAGCCAATGAGGTTACTATGGGAGGCTTCTTACTTTCACATTTGCATGATGGCGAAGCCAAAAAAGCCACCCGGAAGCTTTGGATCTATATTAATCCATCCACTGACATCAATTCACAAATTTCGAAGTGAGAGCGCCGAGCAGGAGCATTGATAGGGACCAGGTGGCGGCGGGTCTAAATACACTCAGGCTTAACCTCGAAGCGGTGACATTCTGACCTTGAGTTTATCTTCTACGGGGAACTTGAATTCGTACTTGCGGAGCGAACCCTGGGTCAAAAACGTGAGGTCCTCCACCGAGGAATTCCAGGATGGCACTTTTTGACCCTATTCAAAATCGAGTTACGTTTCCGAGGATACCGTCGGATGATATCCGACTACCGTCTCCGATCAGAAAGTTGGAGATACGAATCAATGCGTGTTGGGAGGTGTTTAGCAAGGATACTCCAGATAAAGCTGGGGAAGCTTGACGGGATGATGGATGATTGCTTCAGACATGTTAAAGAGTAGCCTGTCTTTACCTCATTTACTCCAATATCTACCGACAAATATTTCCTGCGCATCTGTGGGACCAGGCCGATGCTCCGCTCGGCCCTTGCGGATTGTAGAACGGGAAAAAGGCTCGAGAAGAGCACGCTGTACGTGGTTTCTTTTCGCTCTCTTTCTTGCTCCTGGGCCAAGTGACGAAGATTCCATACATATGCTATGCAAACACGGTTCAGGGGAGAAAGAGAGATTTGATCCCGAGAAAGGGAACCCAATATGCAATCAAATGCACGTGGAAATCTGCTTGTGATTAACATACAGAGACTCTGGTCCCGTAGTAACTGACTTTGATAGCCAATGTTACCCATGGCTTGTGGCTTGGTTGTCAAGGGGAAAAGGGGGAAACGGAGACGAAAGACATGGCGAGTTGCTGTGTGGAGTTGTTTGCTATGGAGAGTGGAGTAGAAGTCACCATTATGTACAGGGATTGTACTTTCCCTCCTCTCCGACAGTGGCGGGATACAACAAGAGACATGCAAGATACTTTGCCTTGTTCTATATCTTTTGAAGGTCGGAGAGCAAGAACGACGAAAAACGAAGTAACAAACGAGAAGAACAGAAAATCCGAGGATAAAGAAGAAGAAAGGGAGGCAATGAGCAAGATGAGCATCTCTTCTTCATCTCTTCACCTTATCCTTGTGGAGAGCAAACAATCCCCGCCTTTTATGATCGTTCATCCCACATGTCCATCTCTTTGACTCCGAGGTATCTTTTCTTGCGCGATCAGATGAATATCAACAACAAAGACATAAAGGAGACTCAGAAATAAGAACAACACTCAATCCACTACTACTATTTATTATTTCTCATTCTTATCCGTTCGATTATTCTCATTCCTCTAACTTGACTCTACTACTCTACTACCTACTACCTACTTTCTACAACCTTCAGCCTTCAACAGACTTCCCCATACCCCACCATCTAAAACCAGCTACAATCCTCCACCATGGCTGCTCCCCCTGAGATCACCATCCAAGACCTCAATGGCAAATTTGCCATGGTAAGCGGATAGACTTACGCTCTCCTGGACGTCTGGAATGCAATTGCAAAACACTGCGACACTGCGAGTTGAATGCCATAGCTAACTCCGCCCCACCTAGGACAAAACCCTCTCCAACAACCCAGACGAAATCCTCAAGCTGGTAAGCCCTATCCTCTCAGCTCTGCCCGCGAACCACCGACAAAACCAGAACTAACCCTTCTTACAGCAAGGAATCTCCTGGTTAACCCGCAAAGCCATCGGCCTCGCAACCATCACCCTCGACGTCACCGAGGAGGACAAACCCACCGAAGAAGACCCCAACGGCAAACCCGTCACTCACTTAACCATCGGCCAAACCGCCACCGGTGGAATCCCGGGTACAACTGAGGCTCGTGTCCTCGACTTCGTCGAACGCGCTCACACCGATCACATCTTCGGCTCCGTCAAGGGCCGCACACGCTGGTGCCGAGGCGCCAAGGGCGACGACGGCAAAATCCGACCAAACCCCGAAATTCTGACGAAAGCTGGCGGGAACGGGACGGAGGATGCGGCTATTGCGAAGTTCTTGAAGGGTGAGACGCTGGCAGATGGGACCGCGACGGAGGGCTTCTTAGTTGATAAGGTTACGGGCGAGTTGGCGAAGGAGGAGGGCACTGATCCCGAGAATGGGATCTGGTTGCAGAGTTATGTGGAGAGTGTCGATTCGGGTTGGACTGCTGAGCAGGTACGTTTTTTCCCCCATTAGCCCTATTCATGTGATAACTGACCCGAAATCTAGATCTGGGGTTTCGAAACCATCGACGGAGCCCGGTACCACACCCGCCATGTCGTGGTGGTTAAGAACGGTCAAGTCCAGAAGGGGAGACTCGTCTACTCCTTTAACGGACGGCAGTAAAGCGGACATTCTGTTTATATGAACCTTTTTTTATAAAAAAAGACAAAAAACAGGAATGGGCTTTGACGAACAAGTAAAAGATCGACGAAAGATGAACCCGGCTACAATGCTATTTTGCTACAACGTTTATATATACCATTTTTAGTACATACATATATACTTGCAGTTTTTTTGCACTTCAGGTCTTGGGACTCCACACGCTACGAATAAGGCGATACTCCTTTTCCCATCTTAAAGCTCACGTACAGGTTTCTCGGGACTGGATTTGTGAGAACGATGTCGAATATGAAGACTTCTTGAAAGTCAAATGTTGGTCAAAGTGCAGCTCAAAATGCGCACGACTTATTCGCATGATAGAGGCGGCAGCATTGAAAGACCGAAACACACATTCAGAGCGTCAAATTTGGCACGGGTGATTTCCACGAAGATCCCATTGAAACCGGCTCAAAAGCTCTACATCCATGAGGACGAGATAACTCGTCGGCGCTGTGTGAAAACTTGGTGGTGTTGGGAGGAAGGCAGCTCAACAATAGACGAGGAACACCGCGAGAAAAAATTAATTCCGAACTCACCGGGACAGTTACAATCGCAGAACTCCCGTTCAAAAAAAAAAAAAAAAGAAGCCTTCGTCCACCCCATACACATACATACAGACTACGGACGCAGAAATCAAAAAATAACTGGACTCACGGGGAATTGAACCCCGGACCTTACACAGACTTCGACACCCATATTACTGTAATAATAATGGGATATCGTGCTAAGCGTATGTTATACCACTAAACCATGAGCCCCGCTGCTTGTTGAGATTAAGATGTCGGAAATGTGTACAAATATGAGTAGTGAAGTGGGGGGGCCGCGGGAGTAGGTAGGGTTAGGGCTAGAATGTTGACACGTGATCAGCCGGTTTACGACTGCTCCGAACTTCAACTGCAGCTTTGTATAATGTTCGTACAAGTCAATAGCCTCTCTACAATGATTCTTACTTACCAGGCAGCAACGCTACGTTACCCTTGAACAGGGCGGGTCTACAGGTAGTAGAACTCCTCATCGGATGCAGTATAGGGGGTCAATGGAGCGTTAAATGGGACCCTGAGAAAGAGAGAGAGAGATATATATATATATATTACCTCTTCCAAGTTATCGCTCAAACGATATGGAATCGTTTATTTTTATTTCTTGCCCGTTAATCTCTCAACGTGCACACGGATAGAGCTCGGGGATCCGAAGACTTGCTGATAGATGGTAACAAAAAATTAATTATTCCCTTGCCTCAATGACTGGGGTATCTTTTTCATTCTCAACTACATATTCTATGTTTGATATTCGCTTTTTCTTTCAAATTTAGCTCAATATCTCCAAGACCCTCACTCACTCGCTCATCTCCTGTTCATTTTATTTCCGCTCCAATAAAAACATCCTTCCTAACTATGCGTCGGCATATTGACACTAGCCTTCGTCTGAATCGCATCCTCCGCCCTCCACAAACTAGTCACAGTCTTCTGCTGCGTATAAAACGCCAACCCAGGCTTTCCGTAGAACGTATTCGCTCCTCCGCCTGCAACACTCTTCTTATTGCCCGTGAAGCTGAACATTGGCAATGGTACGGGGATCGGTACGTTAATTCCAATCTGGCCAGCCTCGAGGTCTTTCTGGAATCGGGTGGCGGTGGGACCGGAGCGAGTGAATACGGCGGCGCCGTTGCCGTATTCGTTGTTGTTGATGAGAGTGATGGCATCGTCGGTGGTTTCGACGTTTAGGCAGACGAGGACGGGGCCGAAGATTTCCTCGCGGTAGCAGCGCATGTGGGGTTTAACGTTGGTGATTATTGTTGGGCCGACCTGATTGGATTTATGTTAGATATCAAATAATCCTAGAGAAAGGGGGTATTAGTGATAAATACTTACAAAGTTGCCGTTGGGATATTTCTCGTTCTTATATCCCCGTCCATCGAGGAGGATAGTGGCGCCCTCCTCTTCAGCGCTGGCAATCAACTCTTCAATCCGCTTCTTGCTATCCTTGCTGATAACCGGTCCGAGATCAGCACCTTCCTCGAAGCCTCCGTTGACATTCAGAGCTTTGGCTCGTTCAGCAATTTCTGGGACCCAATCCTTGGTCTCGCCAACCATTACGAGTGTGCTGAGGGCCATGCAACGCTGACCGGCCGCACCAAAGGCTGCACCAGTGATAGCATTGAGGGCATGGTTCTTGTTGCAGTCGGGAAGGACAGCAGCGTGGTTCTTAGCTCCAAGGTTAGCTTGGACACGCTTCCCTTGAGCCGAGCCGCGGGTAAAGATGTATTCTCCGGCACGGTTGCTGCCGACGAAACTGATGGCCTTGATGGCGGGCTCGTCGATGATGTAGTCTACGGTCTTGGCAGAGCCGTGAACGACGTTGACCACACCCTCCGGGAAACCAGCTTCACGGACCAGCTCGGCCAGAATCATTGCCGCGCCGGGATCGCGTTCTGATGGCTTCAGGATCAAAGTATTTCCAGTAACAGTTGCAATTGGGATCGACCACAGAGGGATCATCGCGGGGAAATCTATGAAGATATCTTGATTAGTATCAATTCGCTCGAGCGGCATAGTAGTCACATACTGAAGGGGCAAATGGCAGCCACAACACCTAGTGGCTCCTTATAACTCCGAGTTTCCATATCCTTCGCAACCTCCAGCACCTCACCAGTCAATTGAGTCGTAATCCCACACGCAGTCTCCGCAACCTGCAATCCTCGCAGCACATCACCCTTCGCATCAGCAAAAGTCTTTCCCTGTTCCAATGTAATGCTAGCCGCCAACCGATCCCAATTGGATCGGATCAAGTTGACAAACTTGAACATGATCTGCTGCCGGGTCATGATGCTCGTGTGCCGCCATCCCGGGAATGCCTTTTGTGCACTCTCCGTCGCGGCCTTCAGCTCCTCGGTCGTGTTCTGCGGAACGCGGGTGACGAGGTTATTCGTAGCCGGATCATGTAGATCAATCCATTCCGTCGCTTTTGATGGAACGAATTGGTTATCCACGAAGTTCTGAGTGTCTGCGGGAGAAGCGATCTTCTCATGGTTCATGGGGTAGTCTTGGGTTGCTGCCGCTGTTGATCCGAGGTTAGAGGCTGTGGCGTGTAGCTGGCGGGATGGGACCTGGCTGGCGCCGGGGATCCGAGAGGAAGGCATCTTTCTTGTGGTTCTGAGAAGTGCTGTGGAGGAAGAAGACGCTATGCGGGGATATAGGGCACGAGAGGTCAGCGAGGGGAGAGATCTGACCAGTGCAATGCGTGAGGCCATGATGCTGGCTGTTTCTTCAATGAAGAATCAGGATAGTGTACAAGCTCTCTCAATGGCACAACGATATCACAGTATAGGAAGTAAAGAGAAAAGAAAGAAAGAAGTGATCAAGAACACACTCACATTGAAATTCAGCTATCCGAAGCGGTGGCGATCGGGAGCAACCGAGCGGGGGGAGAGAAGGTATCCCGATTTCGTGGTATGCGGAGACGGTACAGTACCGATACGGGTTCTTCTTACTCAATAGTTGGGAGTGAGGATGAGGGTGAAGAAGAAGCAGCAGTGTCTTTTCTTTGCTTTCTATATTGACGCTCTGCTTTTCATCAACTGACTATGTGATGTTTGATCTCTTCGACTGCACTTTCTCTATTTGTACAGCGCATCCTTCTTCAACAACACAAAAGCGTGGAATGCTTCCGGTGTTGGATACTGCGGGGAGAACTGATGAGTAAGGGATATAATCCATATCTATTGGTCGGATATTCCATCTTCCCCAGATATCCTGATATATGATTGGACAAACGGAGCTCTCCCTCAAGAACCGAGGGTATTGTAAGTTTGACGTTGTATCGGTTTCGGTATCTTTACAGAACCAGGGACCTGAACCCTGAAAAGAGAAATCCCGGTGATAACCGGTCGGTAATTTCTCGGCCGAACAGGGGTAGCTTATTAACCTTATTTCTGGGAGGGAAAGAAGGGGAAAGACCAGAAAGAGGTTGCTTCACTCCTCCATAAATAACTAATAGCTCAGGAAGCAGATATAATAACAGCAAGAATTAATAATAATGAACAAATTTCGCTCAACTGGGCTAATGATGCTTCGAAAAGCTTGGGTAACATATATATCTGGCCGTTGCTCTCAAAAAGAAGAATCGAGACTGCAGTATGTTGTTTTTACTCTCATCGCCTCCGTCGTAGTATACATGCTCAAGCAATCCCTTCGAATCGAACCATTGTACTTCTCCTGCAAACGCCAGTGTTCTGTTTTTTTATCGATTCAATTTTCTTTCCTTGCATCCCCCTACTGCGCACCAGATCGGGTATTTCTCTTGGTGGCTCCTCCCTTGGAGGTCTCGGCGCCGGTGCCACTGGCTTCGGAGCTCTTCTCCTTTCCGGACTTGGCGGGAGCCTTGCCCTTCTTCTCAGGAGCGGGGCCGGAACCACCGAGTGCGCTGACAATGACGAGGAGGAAAGTAATGACAAGGGCAGCACCAGCTCCGGCGACCTCAGGAACAGCCTGGACAGCTGGGACAGGGCCAGACTCAGACAGGGTGGTGAGGAAAAGCTGGATCTTCTGGTTGATCCACTCGGTGGGGTTTTCCTTGAAAGAGGTAGTCGGCTCTCCGGACTCCTTCTCCTTCTTGGGGTTTGCAGCGGCTTCCGCGGCGACCTCAATGGGTTTCTTGATAGCCCAACTCTCGGCGGCGAGCTTCTCAGCGTCGTCAACGGAGTGACCAATGTAGATGTTATCGAAAAGGATATCGCTCTCCATGGTCCAGATCTCGAAGCCAATCTGGTAACGTTCATTAGCACCCAAGTTTTATTTTTATATTACGGATCAGAAAGTTACTTACGCCTCCGATGGGTTCAAAGTTGGCGGGCTTGGAGTCCTCAAAGTAGTTGGGGTTGGGGATTTCGCGTGGCTTCCAGACACCCTTGTATGCTGGGTTGTCGATGATCGGTGCGGTCCACTTGCCCTTGTAGTCGGGGTTCCTCTTGGTGGGGACCTCCCACTTGCCACAGCCAGAGACTTCGAGACACTTGGGGTTGGGGACAGTGGGGGGAATCCAATCACCATCCTCCTCATCATCCCAATCCTCGGGCTTCTCAGCAGTGGGGTCGGGGATGCTGGTGGGTTCATCCTCAAGCCAATCTTCAGGCATGGTGGCATCGGTATCGGGGATCTCATATGGAGCATCCTCATCCCAGTCATCAGGCTTGGTCGCATCGGGGTCGGTGATCATAGCCTCATCAACCCAGTCCTCTGGTTTCGTGTCATCTGGGTCCTCAATCTCCTTTGGTGGGTTGACAGCGGGCTTGAAGTCATCAAGAAGGGTGCCGTTCTTGACAGCATCGCCGTCAACAAGGATCTGGAATGACTGGTCTGGGCGAACGATCAAGGTGTAAAGGGAAGAAACCTTGTTAACACGGGGACGGGGAGGAGACTCCAAGTGCTTCTCCTCGTACTCGCCGCTAACAGGGTTCTTGTGCTTGAAGATAAAGTGAACCTATCGCTGGTGTCAGCCATGTCCCTAATCAATCAGATGAGATCCATATCCCCTTACCTTGTTGGTGTTTCCACACTTGTCAGGACCAAACATGATCACATAGGGAGAAGCGTTTGAGAATTCCTCAGCATGAAGCTCCTTGTTTTCCTGGAGAAGCTTCATGTATGCGCCACCGCAAACAAGGGAGTCTATTGTTTTTTAGAGCTCGTCAGTGACTGGTCAGGTGACAATTAATAGATGGATGCATTGCAACTCACTCTGAAGCTTGACCTCATACTGAACCACCAGGGTGTTGTCAGTGTTGTCAATCGCCTTGGGGAACTTGGCTGAGATGGCATGGTGGGCAGCTGGGTTCTTGACAACAAGACCCTTGTCGCCTTCAATGCCCTTGTAGACAGTTGGTTCTTCAACCGACCATTCTCCGACGTATGCCCAGTCCTCATCCGTGCTTGAGTCCTCCTTCTTGGCGTGCGATGGTGTCCATCGCGATTCCCAGTCGTCGGTGAATTGCTCTAGGAATGGAGCTTTGAGATTGGTTGGCTACGAGGGTCGTGTGTCAGCAACAAACAATTCCAGGATGAAGCTGCAATTGGAGTCCACGGATGAGGGTAGCAAGGTAAGATACGTACAGTAAAGGTTGGTCTCTCAATTTCCGGAGCTGAAGCGTCCGCAGCTTCCTCTGCATGAGCATTGCCCAAGAGCGCCGCAGAGGAGAGGAAGGCGGAGGTGAGAGCTGCGTTCAAACGCATCGTGAACGGCAGTCCTCAAGGAGGATATCCCAAGTTGGAAGATTAAAGGAAAGAAAAGCTGGGGGAGGGGGATGAACAATTATCCACTTGATAGGGACAGAAAGGTTGGAGAAAGAAAAAAAAGTTCGTGGAAGCAATTGACCGGGTTGATATCGTATTTATAATTGCTGGGAGGGAAGAAGTTCAAAGGTGGCCTCTTTAGCAAAACACGAAACGGTCCGACGATGAAGCCAGACTGGCAGTCGGAGAGTTTGGGTGCAAATTACTGGATTGGGGTTAGTGTCTGTTTTTTTAGCCAAGAGCCTCCGTGTTAGTCAGCAGGAGTCTATCTTCTAGAATTCTTCAGAATTTCTTCCCCCACTTACTCTGTTCATTCACTTCATGGATGATTCCGACGATGCTCTTCACGACTGAGTATCTCTCGTGGTCTTGCGGGATGTGTATGCTAATAGAGATAGATTTAATGGAAGGTTACAGTTACTATTCACCCTTATTTACCAATTGATAATCCTTATATTTCACCAATAATCTCTCAGGAACTGAACATGATGCTATTCACCCACCAGTTGACACACTATGACTATGAGTATATCCCAGTCGCTTCGTGCAATCGCCATCATGCCGAAATCACTCCACTCTCAACTCAAACGTTTCTTCGGATTCAAGTCCACCGTGACAACTCCCCCAACTAACACGACGGAAAAGCCATCGCCGAATACATTCAGCCTACAAGTGGAAGAAACAGAATCAGTGACAACAGAAAGAGGAAGCGAGCCAGAACTGGAAGAAGCAATCTTAGCAGACATGTCTGTCGCCAATGCCACTGAGGACAACAATGATCACCTTGTACAGTCTAGTGATGCCAGCCATCCTGCCAATTTGATCCCAGAGCTCTGCCGGAAGTTCTACAGCTTAGGATGGGTTACTGGTACAGGAGGAGGGGTAAGTAGACTCTACTGCCCCGTCCCGTACACACAGCGATGTTTGGCCGCTAATCGCTCTGTGGACAAAATGGACAGATATCAATTCGTCGTGGAAACCATATCTTCATAGCACCATCGGGTGTGCAGAAGGAAATGATGCAGTCAGATAACATCTTCGTGCTGTCCTACCCCACACCAAAGTATCCGGCATCCGCCCGTCAGTACATCCGGAAGCCATTGGACCTGAAGCCTTCGGCCTGTACACCACTCTTCCTGGCTGCTTTCGACCGGGATGCTGGAGCTTGCATCCACACCCATTCACAATGGGCGGTTCTGGTGACTCTTCTTGTTGAACGTGAAAAGGGCAAAGACGGCTGCTTCGAGATTAGCCAGATTGAACAGATCAAGGGAATCCCAAGGGGCAAAGGAAAGGGTATGCTGGGGTATTTCGATACCCTGAAGATACCTATCATTGAGAATACCGCATTTGAGGAAGATCTCACCGAGAGTTTGGAGAAAGCAATGAATGAGTATCCGGACACATATGCGGTCCTCGTCCGAAGACACGGCATGTAAGTATATCCACGACTCCCTTCAGTTTCCCGGTCCCTTTCTAATCCTTTTATAGATATGTGTGGGGTGATACTGAGGCGAAAGCCAAGACTCAATGCGAGAGTTTGGATTACTTGTTTCAGCTGGCAGTCGAAATGCATAAGCTCGGGTTACCGTGGACTTGATTCTAACAGGGGGAACTCATTTGGTCACTCAGTCCACCCATAGAACCGATACTCCGCCACCCAGACGACCTTATTACCTTGAATATGAGCCTGGTTTTGTTAGAATATTCCTCTACCACTCTCTTTCGCGTACCTGCATTGTTGATCACCACCTGGCGTAAATCCCATTGCAAGAACAATATTCGGGCCGGTACTATCATTTCCATACTAGACAAGAAAGTTCTCCCGTGCCAGTATGCATTGAAATACAAACCCCGACGAGAATCGGATTATTTCTGCATATTATGCGTCAAGGTCTTCAGTCTATTCAGCTCCCCGCTGGGACCTCAATTGTTGAATGTATTTGTAGAGCTGGGGGTGCTTCAGCGTCGTAAAGAACAAAAATAATTATTCTATTGTTGCAGGACAATAAGGCTTCCCTTGTTTCGGAAGAAGAGAAAAGAATAAAGGAAAGTGGTGTTTCCAGTGTTGTTCGCGATCAGGTATTACCGTTATTATCAGTGAGCTTGTCTGGCGCGAAAAGACACGAGGGATCGCCAACCACAAGCGACCACTATCGAGCTTGCACTCAACACCCGGAGAGCTTCACTCTTCCCCACCAACAATCACTGTATATACAATTAACAACCTTACTCGCACTCTATTTCTCTTTTCCTTTTAAATACCGGGCGTGAACTGAACGATTACCTTGTCGCCCCGCCGCTTTCGGAGCAATGGATTTAGGAGATTCGCCATGGGGTGGTAAGCCAAGCTAGCGATTATTATGTCTGCCTTCCCATGAACCCAATCTAAATACCAGATCACAGACGTTCCTTCACAGTCAGACTCGCGACCAACCGATTCAAAATCTACCGAAGACACCGGAGAGGGTTCGAATGGTACGCATTTTCTTTGCCCATACCTATCCTCCTTAAAATCAGACCTAGATACCAATGGCAGACGACCCCACAGCATCCGCCGGGCAGAGTCAACCTTCGTCGTCCCAGTCCGCATTAAACGTACCCCGATCTTCAGCTGGGAAAGGACCGCGAACCCCACGGAAAGTCAGCGCCCAGGCCACCAGGTTGGAAGCCGTCGATGATTCTCTTGATCCGCTCGGTCCACTAGGAGACCAGTCCGCCTACCCTCCCGTCGCATCGGCCTCGGAGCAAGGGCCAACACCTCCCCGAAAGGAACCTTCCACCAGTCGCAATGCCCGTCCCACATCAGCTTCGGCATCGCAGCCACTGGCGGGCTCGGGAATGATGGACTCAGTGGACTTGGAGGATGATACGGGTCTCACCAGTCCGAAATTGAAGGCGCCGCCCCCAGTTCAGCCTCCGCAAGACGATAGCGATGGGTCTAAACGGCAGTCTCAGCCCAGCATGAGCGTTGAGCAAGCTGCGAAGCCGAAGTTTGATATTACAGTGGGCGATCCTCACAAGGTTGGAGATCTGACGAGCAGCCATATCGTATATCAAGTTAGGACAAAGGTCAGAGATTCTTTAAAATCGGGTGGGATGGATTGGATATGAGTGACTTATATATACCTTCTTTAGACTACCTCAAAAGCCTACAGAGAGTCGGAATTTACTGTTAGTCGACGGTATAGGGATTTCCTTTGGCTCTACAACTCTCTACACAATAACAACCCTGGCGTGGTGGTTCCCCCTCCACCGGAGAAGCAAGCGGTTGGCCGATTCGATACAAACTTTGTCGAGTCGAGAAGAGCTGCATTGGAGAGGATGCTCAACAAGACTGCTGCCCACCCGATACTACAACATGATGGGGACCTCAAGATTTTCTTGGAGAGCGATACCTTTAACCTCGACGTTAAGAACAAGGAGAACCGGGAGCCTGATATCGGACAGAGTAAAGGAATGTTCAGCTCCTTTGGCATATCTGTAGGAGGATCTTCAGGGAAGTTTATCGAACATGACGATGTGAGTTCTTTCACCCTTGACCAAAGATGTATTTTGTACTCACGCCACTTTAGTGGTTTCATGACCGCAAGATATATCTCGATGCTTTAGAAAACCAACTACGTGGACTTTTGAAGACTATCGATACAGTTGTTTCTCAGAGGAAAGGCCTTGCCGAAGCAGCTGGTGATTTTTCCGCATCTCTACACGCACTTGCCGCCGTGGAATTGTCATCATCACTGTCTGGCCCACTAGAAGGCCTGTCAGAATTGCAACTTCGAATCAGGGAACTGTACGAACGGCAAGCTCAGCAGGATGTTCTCACCCTAGGTATTACAATAGACGAGTATATTCGTCTCATCGGCAGCGTGAAGACTGCCTTCACCCAACGACAAAAGTCTTTCCATAGCTGGCATGCGGCTGAGTCGGAACTGCAAAAGCGGAAGAACTCCCAGGATAAATTGCTTCGCCAGGGTAGGTCGCAGCAAGATAAGTTAAACCAAGTCAATGCGGATGTCGCAGACGCGGAAAGGAAAGTCCACCAAGCGAGGTTACTCTTTGAGGATATGGGAAGAGTTATGCGGAATGAGCTGGAGAAATTCGAGAAAGAAAAGGTCGAGGATTTCAAGTCCGGTGTGGAGACATTTTTGGAGAGTGCTGTTGAGGCTCAGAAGGAGGTAAGAATCTATCTTCATCGTATTATCTCAATGGAGTTCGAATGCTAATTCCTTGCCCAGTTGATCGAACTATGGGAAACATTCCTTATGCAACTTGACTCGGACGATGACTCAACGCCATACTACAAACCGCCGGTCCCTGTCTCTGAGGAGCCATCCAACGAGCCGGAACAGATCCCATCTGGGGAGAGAACCAGCGCGGAGGAGGCTGCGGAAGCTGCAGCTGCAGCTGTAGCAGCGGAACATGCGCGAGAAAATCCTTATTGATTTTTTTTCTTTCCCAAGTGTTGTACAAAGAAAGCAAATTTGCAGATAATTGAAGCTCATTATTATTACTCCTGTTATGGACATGTTTGGTGCCCTCTATTTTACCCCTATTCTTCAAGGTCTATGCATATCCGTCCTCTCCCACCACCGGGCGAAATCATAAGGAAAATATTAGAACAAAACAGCACACAAGAGCAGAAGAAAAAAGTAGCCATTCCCTCGAATGTAGTCTATATTTCAAAAGTAATAAGTAAAATAAAAAAAGGAAACGGGTGATTATATAAAAACACGACCGAGAGGTCTCCAGGCCCAAACATTGCCCTCGTAGGAACAAACAATCCCTTCATATTCGTACAGTTGACAATCCCTCTATATCCGAATTCTCCTCGATATCGATCCAGCGTCCCTCCGCCACGTCTTCGGCCGTCCTGGGGATTCAATTAGGCATCTCAACCCGCTCATTTCCTCTTCTTCCCTTCACTCTTCCCCCCTTTCAATTGCGGATCCTGCTCCTGTCCAAACGTACTAATCAAATCCAGCAGATAATCCTCCTCCTCTTCGGCCTCCACTTCAGCCTGCGCAGCTGCAGCTTCCTTCTCCGTCGCAGCAGCAGCCGCATCTGCCTTCGCCTCCGCCTCTACACTCCCCGCGGCAGGAGTAGCACCAGCAGCACCAGCAGTTCCACCGACACTCGAAGCATCAAACGACCTCCCAAACTTATTCCTAAACGCCGCCAACCGACCGGCCTCATCTTTCTCGACGTTGAGTAGTTTCTCACTGGTCGGGTTCCATAGTGGAGCGTTTTTGGTGTCGCGGGTGGATCTGTAGACGGATTGCGGGGAGGTTGTGCGGTGGATGAAGGTGCTGCCGTCGGAGAGGGTGATTAGTTGGGTGAATGTGTAGGGACGTTTGGGACGGCGGAGGAGGGTTGCGTGTCGGCATTGGGAGCAGATGAAGGTTGTGGTTGATGTTGTTAGTGTTTGGGTGGTGAGGGTGGAGGAGTATTGGAGGGCGGTTCGCCGGAGGGGGAGGTGTATCGACATCTTTAGTTAAGGTGAGCTTGACCCCTCGTGGAAAGGTGGTTTGCAGGAGGAATTGGGTGGTTTGTTGGTGGTCGTGGTGAGCTGGAGGGAAGATACTCGATGCTGAAAAGAAAAATGAAGGTTTTCGGAGAGAAGCTGGTGATTATGTCAGCTGGTTTTTTTAACTTCTGGATCTTTTTTTTTTGTTCTGGCAGCGGGATGGGATGGACCTGAACGGATGCGGGCATTCAAAACGCCGGCGAATTGCTCTTTAGTGTTTTCGGAGAGGTCTATAGGATGAATGTTGCTATTGACGCTTCTTCTGTTTTAATTTCTGCGGCATCGGAAGATGTTGCTCTCCCATTGTTCGAGATTCCCGTCTCGAGGTATCACTCTGACCCGGACCCATTGTAGTAAGGCGGAGCTGCCTTTCCGTCCTTCGGGGCCGCAGTTCCTTAGATCTTATGGATGTATGATACACTGGTCTATTTACTATGCTGTCCGGGAAGCTAACTGATCTATCTTCTAGGCCTATCTTCACCACCAACCAATACTCCTTCTCATAGATCCAGTTACAACCCGATAAAGCCCCAAAGGAGCGGACGAATATCAAGATGTGCCAATCGGACTCTCACCACGGCTGCTGCTACGCCAGCTAAGGGACCTCAAAGTACCTCCGGCTCGCCAATTGGCAGCTCCGCAACCGAACAGGAAGGGCATATTCGAAGCCGAATCCGCCACCTCATGCGCCGAGTCCCACACCCCGTCGCAATCATCACATCCACCGATCCCAATTCCCCCGTCGAGACAGCATTCCGAGGCATGACCGTGTCTTCATTTAACACTGTAACCCTCTACCCGGAACCCATTGTTTCGTTCAACGTCAAGGTCCCCTCAGAGACCCTTAACGCCATCCGATCCTCTACACAATTCCTCGTCCACCTCCTCTCCCCAAACGAATCAACAGCAAGCCTCGCCCGGCTCTTTTCCGGGGGAAACGAAAACCTTCCACTCGAAGAAGACAAGAGATCTTTCCGATTCTCTTCATCTGAACAACCCGAGCGACAACCACGCCCCGAAACCGGAGAACCACCGGTCCTCAACCTGAAGTCTGGCAATGATCCCAGCACAATCGACTTCCCATTTATCTTCAAATGCCAATACCTCCCACAAAGCGTCAGCGTCGGCGACCATATGATCGTTCTCGGCAAGGTGGTTAAGATCCTTGCGCATCCGAACCTCAGTTCATCATCCGGTGTGGATAACGGGGATTTATGCTTGACGTACGCAGACACCAAGTTTTGGAAAATGGGGGAGGAGATATCTTCAAAACCAGGATCTGGGAAGCGGAAATGAATATCTTTGCTTCTATATTCTGGACATATTTAAAAGGGGTGGATGTAAAGAGTCTATACTCAACAATGAGCACGGGAATTCTGAACGAGAGCGGAATATATCCAGCTCCACGAAGCACTTTAAAACTACACCAAATCGGTAGGGGTCAAGATATCTCACCTCCTGGCTGAAGAGAAACCTGCCCATCGTTGGGAGCATGTCTTCTCGGGCGACTAGGCCGGGCGTATAGACGTCGGGCCTAGTCTAGTAACCCGCCGTTAATAATTAACAAATTCCAAAGGGTCATGAACATTGGCGGCTAGTTGTCGACATAGGAGGTGGTGGAAGGCTTATAAGACCCCCATCTTTCCCCTATACGCCTTCCCCATAGGGCCTGAGGAGTGGTGACGGGGATGTGTGTGTATAAAACTCTACCAATTGACTACAATATACCAACCAGCGATACATAATAGACACGGGGGGATTCGAAACATTAGTCCTACAAAACATGTACAAAAGAATATATAAAAACATTTCTTCAAATTCAACTTCATCTTTCTTAATGCTTTTTTCTAAAGGTAAGGGTTTTTTTTGTTAAGTTTTCGAGCTATATGGATGGTGGGTTCGATTCCGTTCCCTCTTCTCTCGGCCGCTCATATCCCTTTCTCTCCCATCTTCTCGACTTGACTTCACTCATCTAATCGCGCGTTTAACGGATTTAACGGGCGGGGTTGAAGAATTAGGGAGAGGAAAGGAAGGAAAGACGTAAAAAGCGTAGGATCCCATAAGAACAAACAAAGTGACTCAGGGGGTTTTCTTTTCATGGAACGTAAGCAAGCAAGCACACGAAACGCAAACAACAGCAGCAGTAGGCAAGTCAAGAACAAACATATCCATTCGCTCGGGCCACACGGTTTCGGGTTCTCCCAGGGCTTCGTTTAATTCCACGGTCCCTTCCCACGTGTAGACGAAGGACTTCCACTCCCACTCCCACTACCGCTTCCGCTGTTCCCGCTTCCATTACTCCCAGCACGGATGAATGGGCTTGTGCTGGAGGTGAACCCAGTAACGGGACCGGCTGTTCCGACAGCAGCGGAACTGCCAATCCCCGCTCCCAATAGCGATCGTCGTCCCATTTCCGGAGTGGCGGTGGATCCGTCTTCCGGTAAGGTAGGAACACGATTCGGGTCCCATTGATCGGCGTCTGCGTTCAGGCTGTTGCGGCCGGATCGGTTAGAGGAGGCTCGATCACGGCGGGAGAATTGGTCCAGGCCGAAAAAGGGGTTTGAGTTGGTGAACTGGGAGTTGGCGTACTGGGGATGCCGGGCTGCAGGGCTCGCGGGGACGGAGTTGATGGGAGAACCAAGCTGATGGGTACCAGTGCTGACCATTGGCTTGTCATTTGGATTGAAAGCAGGGAAGCTCAATCCCACGGTCGGTCTGGAGACGGGGCCGGAAGTCATGGCTGACGAGCTTGACGGTTGGGGCTGCGGATTCGTTCCGGGAAGATTTCCTTCGGGAGTGAGTGGTCCGGTGTTCATGAGCATTTGTAACTGTTGCTGTTGTTGCTGCTGTTGTAAAGTCTGCTCCATCACGGATGCCTGCTGCCAGAGTTGAGACGTGCGCATCTGGTAATCTTGAATCGACCGAGTGATATGGGAGAGTTGTTCGTGAAAGCCTTCTTCGATCCTGGCTTGCTCCTGCTCTTTGGCGAACTGTTCAGCTGCTCTGCGTTCTCTCTCATTCAACCCTTGGACATTGGCTGTGGTGATACGCTCGTGTTGTTCGTTCAATCTTGACCGGCGGCTCTGGAGACGCTCCCGCCTTTGCACGGTAGAAGCAAGTTCGGATTCCACAGTAGAGACATCTCGGGAACTAGCTGTTCGTGCAGCGGCCAGCTCCTCCTTGGCGAGGTTCAGCCTATCCATTTCCTCATCAAAAGCAGCTTTCTGTGTCGTCCATTCCTCCAGCTCCACCTCAGGAATCTTCTCTAGGCTTTCAAGTTCGGCTTCAATAGCAGCAGTAGATTCTTCGGTTTGCTTGATATTCCTTTCCAGCTGTAGCGACCGTTGCTTCTGGCGGTTCTCGTCCCCCGTACTTTTGAGCCGATTATTGAAATTGTCGAGTTCTTTCTTGACTTTGGTCAAGTGAACTTTGTGATCAGCTTTGGATCTCTTCAGTCGGGAGCGGCGTTCGTTTAGCTTGATTTCTGCATTGGCAATCGAGTTTCGCATGGTGGACGTAGGCGAGGACGGACGGAGAGACGGACGAGGAGATGCCGACATGGACGATATGGCTATGTCGGGTCCATTAGATACATGCCCACTGGAGGCGACGAGACGGGTATTGGAGCCCCTACCTTGCTCTGTATCAGGTGCTGGAGGAGTTTTCACACTGACGGTAGAAATCTCCTCCTGGTTATCACGGCGGAGGAAAGAACATGTATACGTGCAGTTGGGTGCAAGACCTGAGATTTCCCCTCTCCACTGTACTGCACCCGGTTCTCCGAGATCTTCGTGGACTTTGTAAATCGTTGCAGTCGCCCAATGCGCTCCGTTCACACAAACAAAGAAAGGTTCCATATCATCGTGGGACAGCGGCCCATCTTCGTACATCCCAGACACAGGCGGATCCTCAGACGGATAAGAATAAAAATCGCTCGCAGCAAATTGAATAGAAGAACCATCGACTTCGGTAATCCATATCAAACCATCATCCAAACTAGCTCCTTGAAGGTCCTCTTCCGAAATAGGTTGTAGACGTGTAGCCCGGTTCGTAGCTCTCGAATGTTCATATTCTCGCATCACGGTTACTTTGGTACTTGCCAGTGCCGCCCAAAACGGTTGGCGACTCCTGACTTGATTTGCCTGCCGTCGTCTCTTTTTCGCACTATTCATTCGATCTCTGTTCTCCTTAAGTGCGGATGGACCAGGCGTCTGACCATCCAACCCGGCAGTTGAGGATATAGGACCTGATTCGAATGCGGAAGAATCCACTTGAGTTTGGGAACCCGCAGACGCTTCCGTATCCGTCCTTTTGCCAGTCTTCGATGGTGGCGGAGAACGATTCTTCGCCATCGACCGTCGTGCCATAGCTGTGCCAGCCTGAGCAAGAATGTGTACAGCGAGAAGACTTCGGACCCAACTTGGTGATGACTGTTCCCCAATCCTTCGAAATTCCGGTGGTATTAGATATGAGTACTGTGAGAGCATGTCGGGTGAGAGGATTTTGGCGGATAGTAAGTGACCAAGAACAAAATCTTGAACACCTCTGCTACGGAGTAAATGCAATATCAGGACAATGATTACGCAGAGAGCGTTCACACCTCCATTCTTGCCGGAGCTACCTCCACCCAGTGTGATCGCGACCTGCACATGAGCCAAATCGAGAGCGAAATTCTGTGCCCAACTCCACATAAACAATCCCCATACCAGCAAGCAAACCCCATCCATAGCGATCATTGTTCCGAGAGACGGCGTACCGGCAGGACCTTGAAAGATATCGAAATTGGAGGTCAAGGAAGCCGAGGTCGTGCCGGCCGGTGGCATGAAAGTCAACGAAGCGAACAGGAACTGTACCAGGGTGAGGACAATGGGAGGCAGCTGTAACAGAAATATCAGGATGGCGATGGTATCGTACATCGGGCATGATTTGAGGATGGACGATGCGAGGAGAAACGGGTTAATGGAATTGGACGAGGATTTCTTTGTCGAGGTTGCTTTGTCGTTACGACGCGGAACCTGTTGCTCCTCCGACGTCCCAGTTGAGACGTCTCCATTCGGTGGTGTCGAACTGGCCGGACGGCCGTAAGACATATCGAAACTGCTTTTCCCGTATCCATTCGCTTGTGTACCACCATTGCACTCCATTCCGATCTCTCCAGCCGAAGCGTTCACCTTGTTTTCCGCGGTTGGCATCGCAGTCTGGGTAGACGGTACGCTGGGCGAGGAACCATCCGCATTTGAACTTCCTTTGGTGCTGGTATTGTTGCTGGCAGTCCCATTTATCTGACCGTTTGACTTCGGTTTGGAAACCCTTTTTCCAGGGACAACAAGGCCGTTCTCATGTCGATTGCTATGCTGGTTCTTCCTGGACGAGGCTGTCGGTCGTGGCATGGACGAGGGATCCGGCCCAGCCAAGTCCAAGTCAGCTTGGCAGAATGAAGCCAAGGACTGGACTACGGGGGGGACGAGGCGGAGCAATGATGGGAATGGCGGGTCGGAAAGGGTTGGAAGGAAGAGAGGATACAAAGGTCGTGACGAAGAAGAAGGACAAGAGAGTGACGAGGAAAAATAAGAGGGGTGAGAAGGTTAAGAGTGATGGCAGCAGGGTTTGTTTGTGGTGGTGTGTGTGTATGTGGGAGGGAAAGGGTTGCTTGAGGAAGTTCTCAAAGAAATCCGAATAATCAAAGAAACAATAATCCGGTGGCGGAGGAGTCAGAAAAGTGTAAGATACATACACAAATTACACACAGCCCGGTCGATGGTAACAGGCACCGGTTGCAAGTGTGGTAAAGATGGTAAGGATGGTAAGGATGGTAAGGATGGTACAGGATGGTTAGGATATGTAATCGTTGAACACGTAATTCGTTTCAAAGTTTATTCATTTTCCTGCAGAATTCTCGTATTGTGATGAGGCTCGATGGGTGATGCCAAGGTATTGACTTGTTACCAAGGAAAGATACACCATGCACTCCAGACGAAACATACCAAGAGATTCAAAACGCTAACCCAAAAGCGAATCTAGCGCCCGCTTCTTCCAACCAACCATCACGTGTAGAAAGTTTAAAAGCGCCAGATGCAGATGAACTTCTGCAAGGTGTGGAGAATGTGTGTATTTAATACAACCTTGTTACATATGGTATACACAATGGAATGTATGGACAGAGACTCATGTCATCCGCAACCGCCATTGTTCCTGTTAAGGCAACTCAGTCCCTCATTTCTGCAACAACATGCCGACCATCATATCTCCACTGGTGTCAAGACAAGCATCTTAATCATCGGACTTATCCGGGCTTGGAAGTCTTAATTAGAACCGGTTTCCCTTGCAATTGCGGTTATCCAAATAGAGAGGCCAAATGTCGAGGAGAACTCGACTTCGGATGGCTTCGGCTAAGCCCTAGAGAAGCAGGCATATGATTGAATGTCTTTTGTCTGACGACTGCCACGTGATATCAACTCGCTCACCTGCCGCGGTTGCTCCTTTTTCTGTGGTGTCTTCCTTCCCGGATTCGTTTGCGAATTGATGTCGAATTCAGCTTCCCTTTTCGCTGAATTGTTATCTACAGTGTATTGGAGGACTAAACAGGGTTACATATATCCTGCAGCGATTGTGTTAAGGCCAATATCTGGTTTGTTCAGCGTTTGCCAACAGGGCCAAGACCCCACTAGAATGGTCAAACAGCCCCCAGATTTACTTGGAATATTCGTCCAATGTTCGTCTGGCTTCTGGCCCCCGATGGTGTGTATGTATCATCGTCCATTCCTTCTCCCACTTTCTCCAGCATGTCAATGACCACATACAAGAAACCGTTGTCAGGGATCCCGTTTTCATCGCATGCATGATCTGCAATCTCCACCACCCGAACAAGGACGGATTCTTGATTCGGCAAATATGAAGGGAACCGATTGCGGAGGATATCTCCGTCCTTTGATGATGACATATGGCACCAAACACCGAGCAGATCTCATGTGCGGGGGAAAGACAGTGGTCTGAGGTCACGACGAGGACTAACCGCAGACGGACAGAGCCGCATATCTCGGCATCCGTCGTTGAACTAAGGAAGATGGTCGTCGACTCGTCGACGGGAAAATCGAGATGCCAAGCTTAATGATCGGCAACTTAATGCAGCTTCAGGAAGTTCAAGCACAGATACCGTACGGTTACATACATACAGTACAGCAATTCCGGACACCACTCCCGAACAGGCAAACCGTTTGCAACAATCCCGAGTTTCACACTTGCGGTTTAATTATATGGGCACAAAGGGTTTCGCATCTCCCGAGATTAGACCGAATCTACACCATTCCTCTGAGAAATGGAATGCTTGTTTGTTCTTGACAAAACCAAAACTTTGTCAGTACTGGGTTTTACCAGCCCTACCCAGTCCGGTACGGTATTGTATGATAAAAATAAACAATATGCGCGCCAAGGACTGTTATGACAATACAACATCCCACAAGGATGCAAAAAAGCTGAAGAGTCTTGGTCAAGGGAAAGAAGAACACAGACCCCACCTGAACCAAACAGCCAACACCAATCTCTTCACCAAACAGTATAACTGCCCGACGGTAGAAACTCTGTCCTTGCTGCTATTTTAATACAAAAAAGAGCAGAAGAAAGAAAAGACTGGATCCATCTCTCGAACGAAAGATTGGATGAGTCATAAGGGAAAGCATGACCCCCCTCTTGCAGATCAGCAGAAAGCTTAATACTTTCTTGTTATTGCGTGCGAATTAGCTTTTTCGCTGGTGGCCGCTCGGCGCTAGGACCGCGGGTGTTGTCTTTTTTCGATCTTTGGTTCGGTTTGGTTTGGATGAACGTCGCTCGGTTCATCGAATGGGATATTTGTCTCACAGAGTGGTATTTCGGGCTTGATATCCCAATCTCGAGATCCAGATTTTTCTTTTTTTCCTTGTGGGGGAAGAATATGCGCAGAGCCGGTTTCTCTCCTTACCAGCGATGAGTGGTAACAGGACAGGTGATGCGGTTCCAACAAAATCCGAAAAGAGAGCTCGAAGCTCTTCTGTGGGCTCACTAGCGCACGATATCTGAAATTGAACAAGATCTATTCTATTCTCTCTCGGCTATGTTCCGATAGGACGAAATAGGTACATATATACACATGGATATGGGGAAGATTCAAGTTCAGAGCTATACATCTCCTCCCTTCCTGATGCTCAACCAGCAGATCCAGTATCTTCAACCGCATCAGGCCGGTCCCAACTTGCGGTTTCCAACGCTCTCACCTTTCTATCGATCTCCTTGATCCGGTCATGCCATTTGATTCTCTCTTCCTCTTGCAGCTTCCAGGTACTTCGGAACTGGTCGAGCATGAATGGTGGGATCGACGCCGTCTTTTGCCCAAGCCGGTAGTCGTATGTAGTGAGATCCTCATGGCATCGGGCAGCAGGCCGTTGCTTGGCTTCCGAGAGGATGAGGACACTGAGATCCCATGTTGAACGGTGAGATTCGGAATCGGAGGGTGGTGCGTGGGAGAGTTTGTGGTAGACGGTTATCTTGTCTGGCCAGGTCATCGGCTGGAAAGTTGAACGTGTTAGCGAGTTCTTCTCGTTCGTCTCTCCCTATACCCTCCTTCCCTCTCGAAAAGCGATAGGAAACCCAGGGGAGAGCAGATGACGAATTTTCCAAGCACATCATATCTCCTGACTATGCAGCAAACTGGTCACAAACTCACAAATTTGTAATCCACCTTGATACTCTTCAATATCAACCCAACCCCCGACGAACCCATTAGGCTCAGCCACTCCTTTTTATGAGCCGGGTCTATATACAACCCAAAGTTGCGTGTCCAATTAACCCTCCCGGTTTCGGCGTATCGGATGTAGTTTACATTGTTGACATGGCCTACACGATGCGATTAGAATTGCGGCAAGCGGAATCGCACAAGGAGGAATCTACCCTTTATATCAAGTCAATACAAAACACTAGCAATAGCTACCTAACACAGAAAGAAAGAATAGAAAACGCAAGAGAGCTTCTTACCATAATATCCTACTCATCCCAACAACTTGCGTTAGCAAATAAAAAGTCCGAACAAAAGAACACCCGCCCCCCGTCTTGAACTGAACCATACCATTTCTCCCCATATAACATCCCTACAAAACAACCCCGTCCTCCTCTCATCCGTCAAAAACCCCTCACTCCCCGCAACCAATCCCCTCCAATCCCGCGCAATCTGCCGCAATACCTCCGCCGCATCATCCACCTGCCCAGGCTTGAGTCCGAAGGTGAGACATTTCCCAATTCGGGACTTTATCGTGGATAGCCAGCGCGGGTCAATTCCGGCGCGTTGGGAGGAGGATGATGGGGAGATTATGGGGTTTTGAGGACCTGGGGTGCGGCTGGCGGCTAGGGCGTTTGGGGTGGAGGGAGTTGTTGTGAAGGGGCGGGAGGATGGGGATTGTTGGAGGGTGAGGAGACGGGAGAGGGATCGCTGTTGGGCGGTGCGGCTGGCTATCATGGTTTTCGGAATGGTATGGGGTATGGGGTTTGGTTTGGTACAGTGTAACATGCAATTGTTGTTTTATCTGTTGTGCATCGAGTTCGGTGTCCGGTATGGAGGGAGGGAGGTTTTGGTTCTTGACGATTCGCAAAGCACTCCCCGCACTCGGTCGAAGTTCGGTAAGCTCGGTAGCTGTGTTGAGATCTCCAAGGCGCTAGACCTATCTAGGGTTAGGTGTTGGAGTTCGAGGGTTGTCTTGGCGGGAAGGGAGTTCAGGCTCTACATCTTGGCGTTCAATTGATATCAATCATCCCTTGGGGATACTTTCAGCGCCAGCGACACCGGCCTTGAGGAGTCGGAACTCAATCACGTTATCGAATACGTGAGTGATTACACAGAAGCGATTGAATGGTTAGATAACGTCTCAACGACGTCAAGGGTCACACAGGGAAACCTCGGTGGTGATAGCAACCAGGTATACCGGGAACAGGTCGAAGGGAGGTACTAATGCTGGGAGATGCTTCAACTGAGGTGGAGGGATTGGGATCTTAGCTATGTACTTCTATCGGGATGAGATCAGCTTCCGGGAACCAGCCAAAGAAAACCAGGCAGGATTAGAATCTTTAGATGAATGAATCTTCAAATTTACTAGACCAAACCAATACCTAGGTACGAGCCTACTTCTCAAGGGTTCAGTAAAAGAACAATTGTTTCAGTAACTTGTTCCGAGAAAAGTCATATCCCAAGTCCCTTTAGAGCAATCCACGTTGTCGCGGCACGGAACGGAGCTTGAACACACGACACCTCAACGACGTCATTTTCGAGATATCTTGGCACCGCTCCGGCGCTTATCACCGCACCAGCCGACCTTCCCGTCAATCCTAAATTGACATCCACCAGCAGAGAAAATCGACCTGAACTATTCTTCTCAACATATCCTTCCCCGTCATCCGTCCGAAGTACGCCTACAAATCAAAGAAACATAGCGAAAAGGAAAAGGAAAAGATGAGCTCCAGTCTCCGTCGCGAGGTCATAAACGTCTACAAAGGTACCACCACCGCCACAACCTCCATTGAGCTCCAGCTGCTCCCCCTCACCCACCCAACCATCCCCCTCATTCGAGAAATGCTTTCAATTCCATTTAAACGCCCGCTCGCCCACTAACCGCCACAATTCTCGTCAAAACTAGAACTCCTCAATCTCGGGCGGAACTACCCGCTCGGATACAAATACTTTAGAGACCGTGCCCACAAAGCCTTCGCAAGCCAGGCGCATCTGACGGACGAAGAGCAGATTCGGAAGGGGATACAGAGGGCGGAGTTTGTGAGGAAAGGTGGGTTTCCCATATATTCTCTCCCTTGGGCGATGAGAGGAGGCGGGGGAGAAGTATATACGACCATTATACCGAGGATTGGGGTCTGTGGGGTTGGATAGGAATTGGTTGATGTTCAAGTTGCTGACAAATTTTTGACTGGTTGGGAAATGGTGATCAGAGGTTGAAGCACTGTAGGTCAACTGCATTTCCTTATTTTGACGCGCGAAATATCATTCATTCGTGCACCATCCGTCGTCCGATCAAGGAAAAGAATATGTCACACAAATTTGTTCTTTCAAAGCGTATATATTCTCCGGATACACGTACAGACAAAAGGGCAATCTTCGTTGAGCCGAATTCTCCAAATCCTGTTGAAGAAGGCATTGTTCAATCCAAAACTGGGGGGCAGGCAAAAAAACAGACGACAAAACTGAACCAGTCAGAGCAAGAACGGGTTATCAGTGACCACAAAACAAGACACTCATCCCATAAAACCCCAAGTCCGATATATACACCATTTCATCTCCCATTTCATACCAAAGACCCCAACAGCACATCAAAATCAAAGTACAGCAGAAGAATTGGAAAGAAAAATAAATAACAAGAATGGAATGGTGCGGTTGTACAGGTATTATCTCAAACGATATCGCGCCATGAAGCAACGATACGAAACCCAATAAAAGAACAAGAACGATAGATGGGATATTTGAGACGGAAATGGTTATATATAACGAAAGGGGTATGCGAATCGAATCAATAAGAACAGAGTTCGGATAATAAGAGAAAGGAGTAGGGGGAATTCTTCCCGTGCCTTGGACCCCCCGTCGGACAAAGTATTCATACCACGAATGAGCGCGGAGACCCAGCCTACCGCTTCTTCCCCCACCAGGCACCCACTTCGAGACACTCGCCGCTAGCAGTACCGCCTTTTTGCAACAAATCTGCCGTCATGGCTGCCCACCATCGGTCCCATTCGTCCCTACTCTTCCCGCTCGCCTCCATTAACATAGGCTCCATGCTCTCGATCATTTGGACCATCGTGGTTAAGAATGTGCGGCGCAGCGCTAGCTGTTCGGGAGTCAAGGCCTTTCGATAGCCGGGACCAGGCGTTCCTTCCCATCTTACCTCGGAGAACGGGATTGCGATTCTCCGACTGTCGACGCTACTAAACGACTCCGATAATGACGAGAATGCGAGCCCGGTCACTGCGCACGGCATTGGTGTGAGTTTGCGACGGTCGAACGCTTCCTGCGCCCATTTGTTATAATCCTGCAGATACTTGTTCTGGGCTTTCGCAAAAGGCGTCGCCGAGGAAATCGTATACGTCGCGGTTGCGTTCGCCTGCTTCTGATCACCCAGGCCCAGCCCCGGTGCTGATGGCGGATTCGGGAGAAGTGTTCGGATCACGAGATCCGATTCCCAGATTTCCAGCGTCCCACCCGATTTCAGAACGCGCAAGGGTTCGCCTAGTGAGTGTAGACCAGACTCTCCCGAGGAAGTGGTAGAATACACTCCCGAATCCTTGATGAAGACGAAGTCGAAAACCCCATCCGGGAAAGGAAGGCGGGGTTTGAGCAGATCATGTTTCTTGAATTGCCAGTTCACTCCCTGTTTGCGGAGATCTGGGGCAATGTTAGCGATGTCAAGACCGGTGAAAGCAACTTTGTGGTGGCCGCGGCGAGCGAAGTGATCGTGACAGGCGGAGGACCAAAACGCCGAACCGCAGGCTATCTCCAGGACTTGTACGGGCGGATTTCTCTCCAGGAAGGGATTGCAGAATGGAGCACCGAACACATTTATCAGGGAGAGGGAGCGCAGGGTCTGTCTGTGGATCTCGGGCAGGTCACACGGAAGCGGGTATGGGTTCTCGGGGTCTCGAAGGTATATGCGTCCATGACGTCTGATTAGGGGATAGGCGAAATAATCCGCGGTGGCGGCGGAGGCGGTAGAGGGTAGGATCTGGTTGGAGGTCGCGGTGGTGATGGGAGGCATATATTTGTAATCGCTGATGGAGTTGGCAGCTACCAACGCGATGCTGTAAGGTCCGGCCATCGTTATTAAACAAGCACATACAAAAACAATAAGACTTAATTATCTTCGACAGAGGCTGCAACAACTCCGTCTTACACCAATTCAAGGTCATGCATTACTCCTGAGGGGAATGAATAATGGTTCTGGCAGCAGCCGCGGGGTTCATCGTAGTCGTTGTCGGCCTCGTCGACAGTGTCGTAGAAGACACAACCCCTCTTTTCTTTAGCTCCCTCTCCTCCGGTTTCCTTTTTCCTTCTTTCTCCGTTTTTCGGTACGCGATCGAGAATGCTCCCGTTCCAGGTTCGGTAGGGAAATTAAAAGGCTAAAAAAGATTTCGGGTGATATGCGCGCAGGCGGAAGATGCGGGAAGAAGCAAGGTTGAAGGTGCGTCGAATGGGCGGGCGTGGCGTGGTTGTGTGAGAGGAAGAGTAATGGTTACAAGTCATATGGGTAGGGAAGAGATGACCCATGGGCGTGGTGAGTAGAAGCCGTCCGTGTGGTCAGGATTAAATTTTTCTTTAAAAGAAGGGAGGGATTGGGAACGAGGAGAGGGGGGAGAGAGCCTCCCATCTATCCCATGCATTGTCGGGGCGAATGCTTACTACAACGTGCTAAAGCCTAAAGGCTCGGGAAAGTTTAGTGGAGATATTCTAGGCTTCGACACTATGAGGGTTCAACTAAACTTAGGCCAACACTAGGCGGTTCCCAAAGCATGGGCGATGGACCGATGAGACTAAAATTGCCCTCTCGCCCTTTCAAGGTGTCCGAATTCCCCACTAAGAAAGGGAGTTTCTCTCAAACGATGCGACATCGCTACTCATGTTTTGCAGCTGATGGGCAGGAGTGCCGGCTTTGATACGTTGCTCGTTGAACTCAACACGAACTCATTCTCAAGTTGCTCAATTCTGAGTTTGATATTGCGACTTAAGGAATATTTTCCGCGGACAACAACTTTGTATCAACAAGACTTGATAGAATTATCAATCACATACGCAGACCCAGAATAGAAAAAGAAAAGGACGAACCACGCCCACCCGTCAACCCAAGAATCCAACAGACAGACGGCGCCAGGACCCGATCGATGCGATCCGTCTGTCGGGGAACCCGGCACCCTTCTTTTGAAAGCTGTTAGCTTCCTGATTAACTGGATCAACTTCCTTCTGTGGATACTTTTTCCTTCTCTTTGTTCCCACTCTCGTGGTTCTCCCGAAGGGATTTTCTTGCCTCCCTATCTCTGTTGGTTCTCTGACCTCTTCGAATGTTAACTCGATAAGGTAAATGGTAGAGGTGTTCACAACTTAAAGAGAGAGGAGAAGAGGGAAAGACTTCCAGTCTGTGCGAACTGCACGCAGGTAAAAAAAGGGTCTCAAGCCTCTCTCTCGTCTACCAAAACTTTGATAACAAGCAACAAACCTCCTTGCTCGAACCTGCATGTTATTGGCTTCTCCCGGTTGCAGATAAATTGGCTGTTTCGAATGCTTCTTTTCTATTCCGAGCTCCAACTGTTGGGAATGTCGGGATTCAGCCCCCTGACTCGCTACATATAACTCGCTCTCTGCCGCCTTCTAGCTCTCCCATTCCCTGCAAATAGCAATTGCTTAATCTTGGTGAGACAAAGGAGAGGCAACGAAACTGTGGCACGGCAGGCATAAAGTCCACCAACGATATGACAAGAGTCTTGAGATAACATCATCTTGAGGGGAAAATATGCTATGGCGAATGGACCAGATCAGGATTCTGCAGGTGAGCCAAAATGAGGGAGCATCGAATGGCACAACACTTAGTATTGAGTCTATTGACAGCGGCTGCTCTCAGACCTTTTCTTTATTCCAAATTCTTGGATATTGTTTTTGTCATTCAACGAGACTCTCGATTGGACTCCCCGCACATTACTCCGGACTCCATCGCACAGGAGTCCAGTTTGTGAAGTCTCGACACCATCACGCATGCTTTTGACTCCTTGCCGCTCAGGTATCTTTTGCTGTGGAGAGTTTAGATTGGCTTGATCGACCCTGACTTTGCACACACCCCTAATTCTACAAGCGAAGGCAGGAAAAAGTCGGGGAAAGACACCACCACAAATATAAACACGTGGGAGTGATCGAGATCTGTTGGAGGTTTAAATGGAACTCCCTTCTTTCCCCACACATCCCTCTCCTGTTGGCGGGTAGTTTACTTTTAAATTCACAACAAAAAGGCAAATATCAAGGGCCTCACTAATTCCTTGCATTTATTCTGCGGCAAAGGAAAATGAGACCTGGACACCTGCTCAGTAAGGAGTAGCATGCCTCATGCAATAAGTAAGGCTGCCTTTTCTCCGGAAAAACATATCAATACATCCATGAAGAGCATCAGTGTCACTACAAACAAGCCGCCGAAAAGCCATAATTTTCTGATAGCCAATTCCACCAACGCTCGCGGTAACAGTAGAATGCCAGCGGAACCGAAGCGTCGTCTCATCTTATGGTCTGTTGCTTTTGTTTATAAGGAGATATTGGGATCTTTTAAATCTCTATCCTCAGTAATAATAAATCTGCCACCTAAGGTCCTGAGCTCAACCCTATTCAATCAAATAGCACCCTAAATATATAGGCATTCCTCTCTTTTTGAAACTCTCCAAGAGGAAAACCACTCTCAATAGTAGGATTTAGGCACTCTGGCTATCTCATCGCTTCCTGTTGTGTCTGTTTTCCGTTGAAAGTTGTCTCTTGTGGGAAGAATTCAACCTGACTAGGTCAAGCATGAATATGAATGAGGAATAGAACCATTCCACTCGTTCTAACCCTCCATCTATCACGCGTGCCTCTATTATCCCCTTATTTGGGACGTAGGTGGTATCAGCTCGAGGGAGGCTCAAGTCGAAATCAAAATTGTTCGATCATGGAATGAGGATGACCCGAAGATCTTTGTTAGTGATGTCTGAAGAATATGTGCCTTGTATAACACGTAGACTTCGTAGATGGCGAGGAATGCCATTATAAGTTGTAGCTGTTCGGCGTAAGGTACTAAAGCGATCGCCTCTATTGTGGCCAGACTGTTGGTAATCGGCGAGTAAAGTTGGCTCCAGCCCCAAGGGATATTGACGGTATCCAGTATCTATCGTCAGATACTGGACTAGGCCTCTTCATGATCATTGATGCCTGAAACTTTCTTATTATGTGGTTTCAGTCAACTTAGTAGCAAATATCAACGTGGTCGATCACCCTCAATATCAGTGACCCGCAATCTTCGAGAAACAAGTGGGAAGAAAGAATAGAATAAGCGAAGGAAAGCGTTCAATTTTCTCCTTTGATATCTGAAATGTTCGGAAAATTCATTATTTTTCCTTTAGGCCCAAAAAATGAAATGGTGCGAGACTTTCATTGATGTCAGCCTTTGTTTATGACCAGGGTGTAAGCTTCACGGTCAGAGGCGGGAAAATCGAGCTTTCATATTTTTGAAATTTTTAACCGTAGCTAGACGAAGAGATGGAATCAAGACAAGCAACGTGTCCAGATTTACTCCGTACCAAGTTTGGGCATGGAACAAGATCGAAAGACCAATCAAAGACACGTTGCATTGTTCGGAGGATGGTATGAAGTGAAAGCCCTTCATTGTCCGACAAGATCCAGCTAAAATATTGATACCATCGCATGAGAGAGAGAATGTAGAGGCTGATGGGTCAAGAACAGTCGCAAAGAAGCGTTCCTTGTCTGCTATGGCTTGAGATAGCCGAGTCAGGAAGTGACGACATTGTCATTCATCTTCCCGTTTGATTTGGTAAACCGGTAAACCGTTGGGAGAAGATTCATCGGTTGAATGTCTTCTTTGTTAATCTCTTTGTTTCTTCAGGGCGGTTCTCCGCAAACTCTAAACCAATGGGTCTCCTGAGGCCACGTTCGAGTGAAAAGGCTAGACCACTTTGTTGATAGAGATCCATAGTCTGAGGTGAAACAGTTCCAGAAGTGACCAACAGTCATCAAAGGGATCAGTGAAGTTAAAGAACTTCTCATACAAACTTCATTCAACCGAGTGAGATATGAGTTATTTCTGTGAAAGAAAACAGACTCAGACGTGGAATAGACGTTGAAGGTGAAAAGTGAAAGCTGGACGGAAGCGAGAAAGAAAAGTTAGCGTACTCGGCAATAGCCTCACCACGTGACTTGCTGCTTCTCCCGCTTTTCGATGCAAACCACTTCACAGCTTCATGACCTGAAAGTGAGCAACCAAAATAGGGCCTGCCATCAAACAACATCTCACTCAGCTCAAACACCTTCACATTCCAGTTACAGCGCTTGGAATCTCCTTCCCTGGGTCTGATCGTTCTTCCTTTTCCAAAGGTCCAAGGTCATTGGCTCACCACCAGTCTCGATACGCGCCGCGCTTGCTCATCAGCCCCTCCCATTCTTTGGCCACTATCAAGGCGAAAAATCAGAAAGCAAGCCAGGGTTTGCGACAATCGACTTCGACCACCCATTTCAATCAAACTCGGGGATCGGGCTACTGCCGCAAGCTATTGTTAGACGGTGTTTTACGTTAGGGTCCCATGTTGAAGAGAAGGAGAGAACGGATTCGACCTCTCCCACTCTCTCTCCACACTTCCATCCTCACCCCTTCGAAGCTGAAACCTGGTCCTCTACGTCGGCTTCTCTCTATCTCGCCTCTCCAAGAAAGCCACCCACGGTCCCGTCTGCCACGTTAAATGGCAGATGGTACCTACCGGTTCCAGCAGCCTGGGGCCGGGCAGTTCTACTTTCAACCGCAACAGCAACACAACCATCCTAACGCACCTCAACGACACCTCATCAGAAACGGAACAGGTTCTCCAAGCGGGAGACTAAAGTTCAACACCGACACACCTTCACCTTCCCGCTCTCCTCCTCTTAATCAATCACCCGCACACAATCCTTACAACATGTATACCCAAGGTCACCAGGGACAGCATGTCATGATGAATGGAGCTCAAGGACACCAGCGATTTGGGATGCCGATGCCGAAATTCCAACACCAGAGCCATCATCCTCACCATGCGCAACAACACCATCACCCTCAACACCAGAACACACACGCTATTGGACACCAACATAACTTCTCAGCGGGTGCGCTCGCGAACGCAACACCTCATTTTGCCCCAGGCCATGTTCAAAATGGTGCCCATCCGGTCGAAGACGAGATCGAGGAGCCCATGAATGAGCACTGGCAACAACAGCTGCAGCTTGCCGCCGAGTCGAGGCAAGCAAACTCCCCTCATTATTATGCTCGATCTGTCGCCCAACAGACCAAAGGTATCCAAATCACAGTCAAGCAGAACGATGCTCAGGAAAATGGTCAAGAAGAGCGTAACCGGGCAACTACGGTCAAGGAAACCCGGCGGCAGGATTGGATGGCCCTTGATTTTGGTGGCCAAGGTCTTCGAGCTTTATCCGGCGGTTTATTTAACTATGTCTTCTTAGACAAACTTTACTTAAACCACAACAAACTGAAGGCGCTTCCCTCCGCAATTGGTCAACTGAAGAACCTAAGCCATCTAGATCTTTCGAGCAACGAATTGACCGAAATACCCGAAGAAATCGGAATGCTTACGAGCCTAAAGAAGTTGTTTCTATTCGACAACAACATTCACTCTCTTCCGTATGAGATGGGATATCTCTATCAGTTGGAGACCCTGGGCATCGAGGGAAATCCTTTGAATGACGTCCTGAAATCGCGGATCATGCAAGAAGGAACAAGGGAATTGATCAAATACCTCAAAGAGGAAATGCCTGGTAAGTTTCGCCAGAAAAATTGCCCTTACGCTTCACCATTTTTAGGTTATTAACCAAAGTTTAGTTCACCTACCGCCTGTCGACCGCGATTGGGTTATCCTGGATGAGACTGCGAATACGTCTAACGGAGTCCAGGATAAGTTCACTGTTCTTACCTATAATACATTGTGTGACAAATACGCCACCCATCAACAATACGGATATGCCCCATCGAGAGCTTTGGCCTGGGAATTTAGACGCGATCTTATTTTGAGCGAGATCAGAAACCACGATGCGGATATTGTTTGCCTCCAGGAAATCGACCAGGGAAGTTATAACGGCTTTTTCAGGGAACAACTTGCGTACAACGATTACAAGGGTGTCTATTGGCCAAAGGGAAGAGCGCAAGGAATGCCCGAAGAAGAAGCCAAGGTAGTCGATGGTTGTGCTACTTTCTTTAAAGGAAGTAAATACATCCTTCTGGACAAACATATGATCCACTTCGGCCAGACTGCTGTTCGGAGACCAGATGCTAAAGGCCAGGATGACATATACAACCGAGTCTGGCAGAAGGATAACATCGCCGTCGTCGTATTCCTGGAAAACCGTCTCACCGGCTCACGATTAATCGTCGTCAATGCCCATATTCATTGGGATCCCGCGTATAAAGATGTCAAGCTCATCCAGACCGCGATTCTGATGGAGGAGGTTACAAATCTGGCCAAGAAATACGCAAAGATGCCAGCATGTACAGATAAGACAGCATTCCGTTTTTCGGAACCCGAAGATGGCACCGACTCCCAGGGCCCAGCAACCGCTGCTGAGCCCGGACCGTCTATGGAGTATTCCAATGGCGATGAAATACCTCTACTTATTTGTGGTGATTTCAACTCGTCTCCTGACTCTGCTGTTTACGACCTGTTGGCACATGGCGGTCTTATCGAGGAGCATCCCGACCTCGAAAAACGGCTTTACGGCAATCTCAGTCGTCTCGGAATGAGCCATCCCTTCAGCCTTAAATCAGCATACAATTCTATTGGGGAACTGGGATTCACCAACTATACTCCTAGCTTCACCGACATTATTGATTACATCTGGTTTTCATCGAACGCAGTTCAAGTCACCGGCCTACTTGGCGATGTGGATAAGGAGTATTTGCAAAGGGTACCTGGATTTCCGAACTATCACTTTCCTAGCGATCATTTGGCTTTGTTGGCGGAGTTTCAAATCAAGGGGAAAAAGGGCAAGTTTGTGGAAGTGGATTTTGGGCCGCAACGGGGCTAGGGGTAACTTTGTTGGGAAATGGAGCATCTTGAATTTTATGAGGTTTGACGCTGGTACTACTAGACATTCCTCATTATTTCATAATCTTTGCGGGGTTTTCTACTTTCTTTCTTGTTTTTCCCCAGTTTTACTTGTTCTTTGAATTGCTTTTTTTCTCTTCTGTTTTGTCTTCAAGTGTGTTGATTCATGTGGTGAATTATTTCATCTTACCTCCTCTGTTTGCTATATTTCCCTGCTCTTTCTTCCCGCATGCATGTTCTTTTGGAAACAAACTTAACTCCCAATGGCGTGGCGGAATGAAATTCCTTCTCTCTTTTATTTCCACCTATTGTTGTTATTGTTGGTTTCTTTTTCACTCTTAACCTCCAAACGTCTTACATGTCGAAACGACTCGCTTTATGCGGGAGGGGAAAGAAAAGGGAGGTGTTTGGTGCCGTTGAAAGCTTGAGTCTGGGAGGCCGCGTGGAATTATAAATTCTTCTTTTTATTATTTTCGTGCTTGGTTTGGTTTTCAGAAACAAGATATTTTTTACTCCTTTTACCTCTTTTTCCCTGCTGCTTTCCCCTCCTCTCTGCTCCTTTTTATATATGGCGAACAGGATTCGTATATGTGTGTCTTTCTATCTTCTGTTAGCTGTACCTTTTCCCCTTTTTCCCCGTCTATTTGGTATTATGATCCGGGGATGAAAAGGCATCATCTCTCCCTCTTCTCAGTCAGTCGGTCTTTTTATTTTTTATTTTGCTAAGACCGCTTGTTGGAGAGGATCGGATATGTCTTCTTCATTTCCCTCTTTGTTTATTAGATCTGTTTCCTGTTGTCTTACGTCTTTTTCCTTTCTTGTTTCTAGTTGGTTCAGTGGCTTTATATGCTGTGAAATGCTCACGCTATTTTTATCATTCTCAAACGCACGTCTTTGATCCGTATGCTGCTGAGTATATGCTGTGGTAGTGGTTTCGTAGCTTCATTGTAGGAGTTGCAGGCTTGGTGCAATGGTTTTGATATTATCGTCATCGGTATCTTTCGGGATATGGCCGGCGTAGATACATAGCTCTGGAACCAAACAACCTCGAAAACCACTCTGCCAGGTGCAACTGAAAGCAAATAGACCTCATCCTGAGCAGGTTTCTCATATAATATTTCACATTGTAGTTATACAGCAAATTATCTATCTTACATCAATATTCTAAGAACGCCAAACTTTTGGCCAAGCGTGAAATCTAAGGGGGTATTTTCCAGAAATATATGCTTTTGGAGTTAAGGGGACGTTACTCTTTAATCCTCCTAAATATGCCCACGAAACCTCCACCAACGATCCGAGCTCCCACCTTCGGCCTGCAAACAAGAACGCTTTCTTGTTCCCCGGATTTCTCGGAACTGGCGCTCACATCTTGTTCAGACGTAGACGTCGCGTCCCCAGGATCGGAATCGTTCTCATCTTCGACAGCGCGTCTGCTATCCACAGCGTCGTTCGAAGCAGTTTTCTTAACAGCGAATCGGACATCCCAAAGACGGCCACTACTGATACCCGTCCCAAGCTCTACTGCCTTTTCAAGAAAAAATGGCAACCTCTGTTGACGGATAATATCCACGCAGTCACCAATTTGCGTCACGCTAGGCATGAATACGGCCAATACGCCGTCGTTTTTCATGATAGGCGCAACGTGTGGTATGCGTTTGTGGGCAGATGGCATGTCTAGAATGGCATATGATAAGAACGGGTCCGTCCTGTTGGCGAGCAGCCCGCGGGTTCGTCGGCGAGTCTGCTCAGCAATCCAGTTTTCGACACTAGAGACATAAAAATCGACGTCACCAGTGTACATTCCTCGTCGAAACTCACGCACAATTTTCTCCGCATGGGCAGAGAATTTAGGCGCTACGTCTACGGTGTGTATCACCGCTCCACGTTGAGCGCGCCATGAGTCCCATTCCTGCTGCGTCTGATCCTGCGGAGATGTTGTGTCGCTCTGGGTCTGAGCTGTAGTCTCTGGTTTATTCCCTGCAGTTTCTTGATCTAGGGTCTGACGCTGGGATTTCAATGGGAAAGGGGGTGGCGTGGTATTTGCAGCGTGGATAGCTCGTGCCAGGTGTATTGTCAAAGATCCATGGCCGGTCCCGGCTTCAAGGATTTCCAATGGGCCCGCTGAGTCCCGATCGGTCGACGGAGGTGACACATGTATATCCAACAGTGAAACAATGAGATTGGCATCGGCTGAGTAGACCTACTGACCATCAAGTCAACAAGGGATAACCATAACAGCGGGAATTTTCCAGGTGTATTTGGCTTACCGGTGTGACTAGCCTGCGGGTAAGGGTGACATATTCCTCTAAACTGGGGATTGTTATCCTGTATTCTGGTCCTGCAGAGCTCCCAAAAGGGAGTATTAGCATAGCCCGCCGCAGAATAGCCTGAACATTGCGGTTCAACCCAGAATCCCAAGAACCACATGACTAACTGACCTTTATGAGCCTGTACAAGATCCCTCGCACTTCTACCAATGATGCTGTCGTGTTCGAGTGTTCCACGGCGAGTCTCAGTTCGGCCATTCCTCACAAGCGCCTTTCCGAGCAACGGGTTTTTGCCATTAACAATGAATCTGTCCCCCTCTGTACTTATAAAAGCGAAGCTATTAGCTACCATTGACATTGGTCGGAGCATTGAAAAAAATTGAAGTCTCTTACCTCGAAAAACGGAGAAATCAGAATCTATTGATTTCCCATAGCTTGGGCGAGTTCGAGAAACCGCGGTTGCTGGTGGGAGTCCCAAAAGGCGGCGAAAATGGGTTAATAATTTGGCCATTCAATTGAGATTTCCACGATGTTATATAATCCGCTTGAGCTGTAATTCCGAGTCCAACTCACCGAGGAAACCCCTATCAATAGTATCAATAGTTTCAATAGAAGTATTGAGCTTTGTAGAAAATAATTGAATATGATCGGTCAACCACGTGCCGGGAAAATAGAAAAGCCGAAGGACTCTGGGCGTCTAGAACTCCAGCTTCCATCCAAGTGACATTTTGGTTAAAAGACGGGGTACCTTGCTTCTCTCACACGAGCATCAGAAACTCCATATTGTCCGTCCGACGGAAGATTTCCCTTCAAGCCTCGACCAGTTTATATCTACAACCTGGTGCCGATATCTGAACTGGCGTGGATTGTGCAGTGGGTGCACGATGCCCGCAGGTCCGCTTGTGACATCGTCTTCTTTTAGCCGGCGACCTACAACCTGTGAATTGCGGTGTCGCTAGTAGTAGAGCTTCAGAGCCTCCATCATGATGATGACCCGTAGGATCGTACGTACCACAATCCGCCTCTGTTAGGACCAGTTTTGTTGTCTACAAGAATCGTTATACTAATCACTGTGTACTTTCTAGGTTCGCACCGGCGTCCAACTCGGCTTGCTGGTTATTGTTATCTTGATCTTCGTCTTCATTCTGGACAACCAATTTCGAGTACTACCGGCCTCGATACATGGCCACCTACCCGCCCATTACCCGGGATATGTTGTTACGGACATCACGATCGCCAGCTGCTCATCCCTGAATATTTTCTCCAGTTGTTCTATGGACTCCGATGAATGGCATCGTATCGAGAAAGATCTCCTCCTGGGCTCCGGGTGGACATCCGAAGCCTTTGTCTATATAAAACGAAAGAAGGAGGCGGAGCTTCTTCCAACTGATAAAATCGTTCTGGACTTGAAGATCAGCAGGCTCGATCCAGCCGGGGATGCAACGCAACAAGATATGTGGGAATCGAGACCAGGCGGTATTTGGCTACAAAGGACATCGGATCACCATGCCAGCGACTCGGAGAAAACTATAACTTTTATCGACATTCTCTTCGGCGCAGATGCTGTCGATCCGCGCCCAAACTGGGAGGTCAAAGATACACCACTCCTATTGAGTAGCGACGCAACGGAGGCTCGGTTAAGCGTAAGGAGAGGATCGCAAGGGAAGGTCGAAAAACCGGTTCCACGAATAGGGAAGGACAGCAAGTTTAAGATCATGCAATTAGCAGACCTCCATCTTAGTACAGGTGTTGGGATATGTAGGGAACCATACCCGACGCACTCAGGATCAGGGAGACAATGCGATGCCGATCCTCGAACTCTGGAGTTTGTGGAACGGCTGATAGAGGATGAAGAGCCGGACTTGGTTGTCCTTAGTGGTGACCAAGTCAACGGTGAAACTGCGCCAGACGCGCAGAGCGCGCTCTTCAAGATCTCAGACCTTCTTGCCCGATATAAACTCCCATTCGTGGCTATATTTGGGAACCACGACGATGAGGGAGATCTCGACCGCTCCAGTCTCATGTCTCTTCTACAGCAGCTCCCATACTCTCTATCTGAACCTGGACCACCCGATGTGGACGGTGTGGGCAACTATATCGTTGAAGTCCTTGGGCGAGGCTCAAGCACGAACTCTGCTCTATCACTATATCTCCTTGACACCCACTCCTACTCCCCGGACGAACGCCAGTTCAGGGGATATGACTGGTTGAAACCCAGCCAGATCAAGTGGTTTAAAGCCACCGCACAGTCTCGCGAGAAGTCACACAGTGAATACACACATATCCACATGAACCTAGCGTTCATTCACATACCTCTTCCCGAATACCGAAACACGGACAATTACTATAAGGGTAATTGGACGGAGCCACCAACCGCTCCGGCCTTCAACTCAGGCTTCAAGGACGCTCTCGTGGACGAGAACATTGTGCTTGTCAGCTGCGGACAGTGAGTACACCCCATATCTCTCTCTTTGTCGTTACCTATTCCTCTATAATGATTTACGTTTATTCTCATCGTATACACAATCCCCTGCTAACCTTTGTCATTCCCGTAGTGACCACGTGAACGACTACTGCATGCTTGAAAAAGATGCCAAGTCCGATCCCGCTCTTTGGATGTGCTATGGCGGTGGGGCCGGCTTCGGTGGTTATGGTGGTTATGGCGACTACGTTCGCCGTGTCCGTTTCTTCGATATCGATATGAACGAAGCCCGTATTGTCACCTATAAGCGCCTTGAATGGGGCGAGACGGAGGCTAGGATCGATGAAACAATCGTTGTCGACGGAGGCAAGGTTGCTGCTGCGCCTTGAGGTTTTCGTTGAAAGCGGAGCTCTGCCACACGTGGAATTGGCAATATAATACCCCGTTACTTCTTTTCATTCATATCTGATTTTTCATATAATATTTCTTTCTGTTTTCTCTCACTTTTCTTTCTTTCCTACATGGAATGACCATGATGGCAAATCGTCATGAACAGGGGGTAAAGCGGCGTTGTTGAAAAAGCCATGATATTATATTACATATGGGAACATTGGGAGCCATTGAGATGATATTTTTAGGGCTGCTATTTGTTTTACTTTTGCGGAGTCCGTTGTTTTCCCCCCTTTTATAGTTATTGGTATTGATGATATGGCTATATTTTTATCGTGCTTCTTTTTCGGAATCACTTTTGAGGCCGTATTCTCGTGTTCCTTACGGCTTCTCGGGCAATATATAGGCGCACTTGGTATGAGACAGCTTGCTTTTATCATGGGTTACTGAATCAAATGCCTTGTATCCTAAGGGGGAACTAACAATGCAAATAGTTTTTATCCTAGCTCTGTTCCCGTCTTGGTTTTGAAAGTTTCTTGATCATTTAAGATCTAACTCGTTAAAGTCATACCGTACAACATACCGTCAGACCTAATTAACGCCTATTAATAACTCTAGAGAACAGAAAGAGAAGACATTAGCTAGTCCGCGGTGGACGGACCCCGTTACCACCACTTCTCACAAAAAACCCTCTCCCTCTTTGACTCCCCAATAGCGTCCCGAGCAGCCACAACAAGCTCGTCGGTCATAGTCGGCGTACCACAGATATAGCACACAGCATCTTTTGCATCCTTACCGATAGCGAGCCGGATATCCTGCTCCGTGATACGGCGGTTGTAGATGGTCAGATCCGGCCGGGTAGGAATGTCGTCTGCAGATTTCAAATGTGAATTGAGGTTTGTTAGGAAGAGATGAAGGTCGAGGAAGAATCTGCGCGGGGGTTGTCGTTGGGATTTAACTATTTGGCGTAGACGGGAGAGGAAGAGTATTTGATCGAGAGGATCGGGTTTGGTGTTTGTGGTTCCCGCCGGTGACCCTACGGAGGCTTCCTGGCCCAGATTGGATTCTAATGGCGGTAGTCGGGAGGAATATAGGAAGTGGATCTTGGTTGATGAAAATATACCGGCCTCTTCGTGTAGGTGGGCGAGTATTGAGATAAGGGGGCTGTTTGAGGTTGATTAGACATTTGGAAGTCCCTAGGTGCGCCAATAACCCCTATTTTGGCCAGATAATAAGACTGAAAAGGGGCAAGTTCAGAACATATGAAAAACCATTAAAGTCCAGGAATAGGTTCCAAGAGATCCAAGAATCACTTCTAAAACAGGAGGCACTTACTTAATGCCCACACCCCCAGCGACGAACACAATCTTCTTAATAGCCTCCATCCCAATTCCGGGTGGTGGCCAAACAAAGCTGCCTCCAACCCGTACACTTAATTCCTTCCCTAGTATCTCGTCCTTCGGTTTCCAAAGCCAGGCCGCTGCCGGGTTTGATGGAGAGTTCTGTACAGCTAGTTCAACATATGGGGGCCTGCCTTGCGCTTCTGTCGACTCCGCAGTAGCATCCTGATCGGAACTAATCGGAGGTAATGGGAGAGCATCCGCAGGTGTGGACGTTATGGTGAAGCCACCAGCTTTAGCTATCGAAGGGATATGAACGTCAAGCCATTGGCCGGGTTGGAACTTGAACGACGGCCAAGGTAGCTGGATATGTTGAGAGGGGAATCAGCATGGTTTCTCTGGCTCTAACGGGTAGGATGGGGAAATACGATATCGGGGGTACGTGTATATAAAAGTGAGGCATATACAGGGGCTGAGGTAGGTATTTCCTTACTTCACTGCCATTGCTCGTCGATTGATCCGAAGGTAGGGTTAACTGAAGAAGCCTAATCGTGGGGTTGACTTGAGTTACTTTGGACAGCCGGACGGAATAGAGAGAGACCTGGCGCGGTTCACTAGCCGTCCGCAGCTCATGTGGAACAGAATTAGTAGATTTATTGGTACTCATATTGCGTCTCGCACACTGTATATTTAGTTGATGGGGGATGGTGGTGGATATTTGGCGGGGAAGATGTTTCCTGAGACAACACCAAATGCTCCGATCCACGCCGGGAGAAAGTGCCATCTAATATTCTAGGTCAATTTTAAGCAACGGCAAGATGAATAGAATATCTGAAAGGCATGTTGCGCATATTTGGAGTATTAAAAGGCCTCGATAAAGCAAATCTTGTGAGATGACCTCGGCAGTATTCGAGGATATCTAGATAGGACCACGAGTTGCCTCGTAGGGTTTAGCGTGACTTCCACGACGACTTTACCAACGACTCCCCATCCAAGCGCCTGTTTCCATCTCGCATAGTAGCATGTTTAAATCGATGGATCCCCCGAAAGATCGAACGAACCAGCTAGCGTAATAATAGGAGACATCAAACACCCATGTTATATCTACATTTTTCTTGGGGAACGTCGGAGTCATACACAGTGCCAAATCTCAGAAGGGCATCAAGAAGTACATGCCTTCCCGTTGCACTTCAAGCAAAAGCGACCCTCGTAGAAACAACAAAAGATCAAAGAAGAAATCAATTTGAAAATATCATTTTTTTCGATCTCTGAGAATCAAGGAAAAGACTAACAAAGCAACACAAGAAGATCTAATTGCTATTTTTTCTTTTCTTCACATCTCAACAGTTCAACAAGCAAAACATCCATCTCACATCTTCTTTACGTTTCTCTTTGAAACACCAACGATTTATGAGAAAAGAAATCAAAACAAGTCAAAACAAGTCAAAACAAACCAAAATCCTTGCTCCTCCCCCAACCCAACGAACCCCTGGTAAAACCTCTCATCCACTCTCGCCCCTTCTCGTTAGTTGTTAAGTTTCCCTGGAGTCCCCGGTCTGTTCTCGGAGGAGTGCCATGAGCACCGCACCGGACGCCACCGCCGAGCTAGTATATGGCGGCCTTAGGATAGGAATGGAACGCGGAGTGCGTAACTTGATCGAATTGTAGAGAAAGGGGTTTTCTCCAAACCCCCCTACAAGGATTACTCCATTGACTATCGATCTTGTCTGGTTAATTTGGCGCATAACAAGGGACACCACCTCGTCAACCACAGGGCCGATAATCGGTCTTAGTTCCGCTCCGTGAAGTTTTAGAAACCCGTTTTCAACATTTAGATGTTTGTTGTTGGCCATCCCGGGGACTGGAATGCTGTACACCACATCTTCTTCTCCCGAAAATTTTCTCTTGGCTACCTTCTCGAAGTGCTCCATGGCTGTATAGAGAGTTTTGTCGCTCCATCCAGGGGAGCCACTTAGAGTGTCTTTAAGGAATTGCTCAAACCGAATGTTGAGACTGGTACTCCCGCAATTCCCCTGGTTGCCCGGACCGACTGTGAAGAAACCATCTGCGCATCCCGGAGCCTTGTAAATAAATGATATGAGATCAACAGTTCTGCCTCCGGCATCGCACAAAACATATGTGTTGCCTTCTGCGAAAACAGTGCCTTCTCTCGTGGATTGAAAAACTGCCGCCGCTTGAGGTTCTGACACCAGTTGAGGACACCCCAATGCCATTCCGGCGTTCTGAGCACACTTCAGTGCTCTGGATCGTGAATCATCTGACCACCCAGGTGGAGTTGCTATAGTGTATTCGATTGGTACTTTGCTCAAGGAAGGTGCTTCATTGACGATACCCCTCTCGACATATTCCCGTAGGCATCTTAGATAATCGGTAATAAGAATCTCCGCAGAATCGGGCGCGTTAGGCGGATAATAAATATCATTGGCCTGCGTAATCCGGTAGGCTTCTGCGGTGAGGCTTTCTTCCTCTTGGGTTTCTAATGACGCTTTGAACCACCTGTATCTGGGAGGTGTCTGGGCACCCTGAAATCCCCAGGCCAATGTCTTGATAGGACCTGGGAGATAAGTTATCTCTGTAGGTACGCCAGAAAACCTCTCCTTCAATCCTGGCCAATCAACGACATGATGAACCAGTTCCTGCAGGCAAGTTAGTAAAACTTCGCTTAGCATAATATGTAAGAGACAGAATGACCGAGTTCCCTACCTCCGAAGTAACTGCCCATGCGACATCAGAAAACGTCATCCCGAAGTCAACCCCTATGATAATCTTTTCCTGCATGTGACGGTATCTCTCTTGCGGCATTGTGACCATTTTAAAAAGAAGTTTGTAGCTGTGGAAGAGAAGAGTACCAGATGATGAGATATGTGAGGAATAAGTAAGAAGGAAACTTCTGAAGCGACGCAAAGAAATAGATATCCTGAAAGAAGAGTGCTCGATGGGGAAAAGTTGATTAAAACGTAGAATGCGCTTTTATATGTTCGTATAGCATTATCAACAATCAGTCCGCAAAATGAGATGTACAGCCATATGTGTAAACAAGCAGAAAACACTCATTGTTTTCTCAGGGCATCTTTCTCACAGCATCCGTTTGCCGCATGTTTCCCCTGAAGCTCATCGTGAGCGAGTTCTGATTTCACTTTGGAGCGAATTCCGATCTCTATTGCCAGTCCCCGTGTCAAAGAATGGTTTGGAAACTGTTGTTGGCAAACAATCGGTTAACTAGAGAGTGGGTGTAGAATAGAGTGTAAAACAATATGCCCATCAAGCGCATACACTTTTATGTCCTTCTTGTGCGACACAGGATAAATGCCCGATTATAAGGTAAACATCCAAATAGTTTGAAAACAAGGTAAGTGGTCTAGTCCCTGAGAGCGTTCGCGAGACATTTCAGTCGAGCGTTTGCATTGCTCTTTGAAAGCTATTGAATACGATTACCGGCTGTTTATGCATTCGCTCAAGGCGGTATGTTCATCTTCAATACATTGCTAAAGGAGGTTTGGGGCTTGATTGTCGTTATGTAGGTACTTTCTGCGTTTGATGCTATCAACTCACTTGAAGTGGTGTGAGGATGGACAGCTGGTAACGAGAACTGTATATAGGAGAACAGTCAGAAGGCTCTCAACGATTCGGGGGGCCACATACTCATTTTATGCTCAGCAACTCAGCGGGAATTTGGTTTATATCATCACTTTTCAAGCCTGGCGTGGAGGAAACGGAGACAAAAGGCATGAAAAAGGGTATCAGAAGTGTTAGCGTAACCTGATTAGGTCTAGCGTCATCAGATGCCATGGTGTCTTGGCACTCACTGAGTCACGTGTTGATGTATAAATAAGACAGGCAGGCTAGTCGTAGTGCAATCAACAACTCATCACCTCAACAAGAAGAGCCATACTAGTTGAAGCAAACAACTTTATGGTAGTATAAATAAGGGGGTAGCAAAATGTGGGATGATCGTACGCTTTCGTGCATATCGGGATCAAGTATGAGTTGATTTCTTCGATAATGGTTCAAAAACGAAGAGAGGCGGAGATAACCGCAAACAGAGTTTCGAAAGGGTCGGAAGACCGAGACTTAGTGAAAGCTAAGAAGCTGAAAAAGATGCCAGTTTGTTTCCAAATACATCCACCCGGGTATATCGAATCGAACGGGAGGTGAATGCGGGAGGTGAATGCCACGGGAGTGAAGGCGGGAGTGAAGACGGGAGTGAATGCGGGAGTGAATCAGAGATACGTCTCACGTAGGCAATTCCCAGAGGAAGGTGAATGAACGAGGCTGAAGAATCAGCGACATATTTAAGAAGATTGTTTGAGAAAACAGCCAGCAAACATGTCCCAAGAAAAGCTATCAAACAATATTGCACAATTTCTTGCTAATTAAAAAGACCCTCAGTCGTTCTTATAGGAACATATTTCACTGAGAATGAGTTCAGTCTGGCCCAAGTCCATTAAGAGAAAGGCGCCTCAATATACGGAGACACCTTCATCACACATGTCGGACAAGCAATACGAGGAGCAGCCCTCTTCGCAAGAGAGTGGCGACGATCGTCAGGCGATTGCGAAACGCATCAAATGCAGCAATTACGACCAAACAACGGTGTCGCCAGGGTGGCCAGGGCGGATAGAAAGTCAAGGACTAGACAGGGTGGGGGGAGACACAGAGGTCACTTCTCCAAACCCAGAAGTCCGAATTATATATGATGCCGAAGTTGGTACACCCCCTCCCCGGTGATACCACTTAATTGGAATATGTACTGATGAAAAGTTTGACCAGCAGGACGCGCTAGATGAGGGTACCCAACAGCCGGTCGAAGGGCCAGACTCTATCATTCAGTCGCGGCTGTCAGCCGCCGCGAGAGATGAGCGTCGTTTTGACTCCAAGTTTTGGCTGGCTGAATACAGGAAACTCCAGGAAGCACACAATCAATATCGGAGCGAAACGCGCAAGGAGTTAGCTTCGGTGAAGCAGGAGAAGGCCAGGTCTGTATTTGAGGTAGATTGCTTGAAATGGGAAAAGTTTCATCAACGAAAGAAGGGGTATTCTCGAGACCTCGGCTATATGGTGCGCTCCAACGAAGTGGACAGGGATTATGGGGACATATCCAGAGCTGTTGGAGACCTGTTCAGTTCCATAAAAAAGGACTATCTCTCATCCCGCCTTATCGAGGCCTCCCGTGATCCTGAGTACCCGTTAATTGCTGGTGAGGGCAGTCATTCATGGTTGCAGCAGATTTTGGAAGAACAATATTCTGAGAACTGCGGCGTCCCGCTTTGCTTCTGGGTCGCGGAACGTCTGATCATGAGATATGTTTTGCGTTGTATTTTCGAATCGATGCTTGTCGGTCTGGATAAGGAAGTCGAGAGTCTGCTACTACGCGTTCGAGCCAACATGGAATTAAGAATGGGTTAGAATTTCCGTTCCTCTTCCCCCCTGAAGCGAATATGTCAGCTACTAATAGACATTTTTATAGTACCCGCCATGGCCGGCAAGTGGATGGGCGAAACCCTTCGTTCGTATACCTTACTTCCCCAGTACGATCAGGACAGGGAGGATTATCTTCATAGGCACACAAGACATTTAGGAACCTTCATGGAGCATTTCTTTCCTATTCCAGAAGCAATTAGTCTTCCTGGATACGAAATTTCAGCGAAATACGCCAGGAAGAAGATATCTGAAAAGATCATGGACCCAGCCGCGAACTTGGCTACCGAAATGAGTTTCTCGTGTCAAAAATTCGAAGTCGGCTGGGATTACTGCGACAAGACGACAGAGATATTCTACAAGGATCTGGATAATCACGAGGTGTTGGAGCTCAACGGTCAGAAAATGCACACTCGAGACTTCCCAGGGTTTGAGGGAGAAGAAAAGATTGGGATTGTCGTTTTGTTTGTCCGGCCGCCGATTTTTGCGGTTGACGCGACGGGGGATCGAAGAATATATGGTAGCCCTATGGTTGTCGTCAAACCTCCAAAGCCCGTTGACGAAAAACGAGAAGTCGAATAAAATTTTAGGGAGAGGTGGATTTTCGGAAAGTTCGAGGTCGCTAGACGTGTTAGGGTTATTATCTCACAACTTTTCTAATATCAGCAATAAAATGGAATGTCTCAATTGAACCGCCATTTCGCATTTAGCACGTACAAGTTGTAGATAATCGGGTCAATATCTACATACAACCCCAGCAGGGTGTTGAAGACAAGGTACTGTAACAAATTACAGAGCCCTATTCTTGACAACTTGGGCTACGCATTGCAGTCTGTCTGCGAGCAACTAGCTGTTTGCTAGATCCACACAGCGTTGAAGTGTGGACTCTATCTCCATTTCGAAAGCGCGTATTTCTGTCAGGTGGTAGAATGACATGATTCGGCTCGAGAAGAAGAACGGCAGGGAAACTTCTCTGCCCAGCGTCAAGGTCGTTCTCTGATGTCCATTTGCTCGGTTGCTCGGTTTTCACGACACTCATTTGAAGTTGGGAGGAGGCATCTGCTGAGGAGCAACACGAATATAAGCGCCGACATTTTGGTGATGTTCTTCAGATGCACATAGCCAGCGAATAAGATGTCGTTCTTCGCATCCCTGAATGATCGAGCAACCGGTGGATCAACTGGCCGGCGCATCACATCAATTCCCAGGATCAGCCTCGCCTTAGGGTGTGACGAGCAGCACGAAAAGTGCGCTTCGGCCCGTTCATTGGTGAAGAACCAGTGACGGTCACATTTCTGGCTGAGGAGCTGCATTCTTCCATGTCGAATAAGACATCCCTTCATCGGGCGGACTCGATTCGACTCGACTCTGATGGCTCTCCAGTGACAGGGTAGCGTCGTTTCCTTGTCCCCAGCAGCTCTCTTCAACCCCTCTACGAATCGCTGTCCTCAATCCCGTCTCTCTGCTGTCAAAAGCGCCCAATGACAGACAGATAACCTGCTCATCACAGAATTCACCCGCGGAACCCCTGGACATGGTGTGTGGGCTTCCCCTCTGGCCCCGAAGGCGCTAGGCGCATCTTCCAAGAGTCCATCTTCTCTGAGCGAATATCTTCAACCCATCGCCCTCCTCTTCCTTTCACGAAGCGACGATATCAAGAGACGACGACAGTGGGATAATTTTGCAACCAGCCGGCCTGGTGTTAAGCAGTTAGTCAAGATCTCCGTCCATTACCTGGCGCAAGGGACAGACACTCTTGATTACAGCGGGTTCCTTCTCGAGCTCACATACACCGTCCGCACCCTTCCGTCGATTTCTACAAAATGTTCCTCCCACGGAATTATCGAGTTCCTAAGGTTTTCTTGGCTTTGCTGTTCATAGAAGTACCGTTTACTATCGCTCTCCTCGCGCTCTTCGGTATCGCTTCGCCAGACCTGTATCGAACTCGACTCTGGCAAGATGGCGCAAATAACGGCTTCAATAGCGACCCGAACCTCAAGGTCTATGCATACGCCAACTTCAGACCATACGATACACCTTTAGCCTGGACTTCATTGTACGTCTCTAGAAAACACATGATGGTGTCCTTATATAACTTGCTTTTGGTGGCCACCAGCTAATCTTTGTCGCATTCTTTTACTCATAGTATGACGAATTTCAACCTCGTTATCTCCGTTCTCAGCATGTTCTTCCTTCTCGTCAAGGCGCCCATGTATATCCTTCACGTCTTCTATCCTCCGCTCTCTGTTCTTATCCACGCGGTTTTGACTGCGCTCTATGCGGTCTCAATACGATACCAGGCAGCCAGCGACATGGCGGACGCAAAACACCCACAGCCAGGACCTCCATGGTATATTGCAAAAAGCTGCAGTGTCACATTCGACCCGGATAATGTTGGATATTGCAAACAGGCCAAGTCCTCCTTCGCATGCACGATCATAATGCTGTACGTTGAACCCCGCCCCAACTATCCCCCCGAATATAACAAAAATAACTCACACTCTTATCACTCCTAGATTCCTATTTGTCACCCACCTCGTTCTAGCCATAGTCTCCTGTTTCCCAACCAAGGAAGAGCGCGCCGAGCGGGCAGAGCGCAAGCAGCAAGAATTAGAATTTGAAGAGAATGTTCTAAAGTCACCCAGTCTGGCTGCACAGACTCCTGGCTTTCCTCAAAGCCCACGGGCCTGGCCGCCAGTGACACCCCGAACACAAGCGTTCAATACTCTAGGCGGGACAGGGACGGGGACAGGGACAGGGACAACAGACCTTCCGCTCAGAGACCGTGCGGGCAATCCGGGTCCGCAACCGTTATCAATACCCAACAGCGCCGTGACATCTCCGGCAGCTGCAGCTAGAACGTCGGAACCACCGCAGATGTACTTCCCACCTCCTCCTACTAAGGCCGGTAAATGAATGTCGGATGATGATTGATTTGCTACGCATTTTCCCGTTTAAAAAAATGAAGAAAGAAACGTTAACAAGCATCATACCGCCAACGAACGCTCCGATCTGATACCAATCCTTCCCCTCCATCTTCTCTAATTTCTTTCCAGATATTTTTTTAAATGTACATACTCATAGCTAGCGTTTATCTCGGGCGAGATATGTTCCTTTCTTTTCCAGTTTCGTTTGCTTTGCTACTAATTAACCTGATCTTCAATCATGATAAATCCACGCTCCTTTTTTCTACATGCCAGGCACTGATTCTCTTCCCTTTACATCTATCAGCTCATCGTTGCTTCTCTTTCTGATCTAGGTGGATGGCTTTGCGAACGGAACAAGAATAAAAATTAAACAAGGACTTATATTCAATATATCCCTTTATGAGAGTCCTCCTTAAAACTTAATCCTCTTCATAAGCTTGCTTCTTCGTATCGGGAGGATCGTTCACCTATCGAAAAGGCAGAGAATCTAAGTCAAGAGCTATTATATCTCCAACCATCTCCCAGCGTTAAGGTAAATCGAAGCCCTACCAGGGTGGTGGATACTTTTAAGACGATACTGCTCCTTCCACCCATTACACAGGCCGATATTATATGTACGTAGTATATTATATATGCGCAGGATAGAGGAAAGATAAACGAGAATAAGTATAATAATGCCAAATAGTAATATCGAATCTAAAAAACAATGCGTAAAGTTATGAAAACCGCTCATGAAGAGGACAGGGTAAGATGGATAGGAAACACTTATACGGAGAGAGCAGGAACAAAGAAAAAAATGTCTGACCTGGGAGGACAATTCAAGGGGACAAGAGGATGGAAGAGTGGGTATAAGATGTTTTGAAAGGAGACAATTACAATATAGGCGTTGCGTAGAGGGGTATATGCATCGAGGTTAGGAAGAAATAGGGGAAAAAACGTGTGAGAGTGGGAGAGCTCATTTTAAACAGCAGGCTCAATGGTCTGCAATGGTACATAACCTTCATCCTCTCTTATTCCGGCAGCACGGTTTCCCGTTAGGCGTGAAACGAGACCCGAAGTTGAATCCTTCACTCGGCTAAAGAGTCCTCCTGAGCTGCTCGTCTCGGTCTTAGTGACGGGACTCTTCTTCCACCATGGTGTGCGGCTACGTTGACGTCCACCAACTGCAATCATGCCCATCTCGGCCTCCTTTTCTAAACTCTCAACATTCAACCAGCGGGGCCTGCCCCAAAACTTCAAGAGTAAACTGCTCATCACGACACTGATACTGGACGCAGCCATTGCTGCGCCGGCGGCCATGGGATGGAGCATAAGCCCACCGAATGGGATAAACAGACCCATAGCAAATGGTAGCCCGATAATATTGTACATACATGCCCAGAGCAAGTTTAGTTTGATACGTCTGAATATCGTACGTGCAAGACAGAGACTTGCGGGCACGGAGAGTAAGTCGTCAGGGCGCATCAGAACGATATCAGCCGCTTCAATGGCAACGTCGGTGCCTGATGCGAGCGCGATACCAACGGATGCCGTTGCCAAGGCGGGTGAGTCGTTAATACCGTCACCAACCATGCCTACGACATCGACGGTGTTCGATTGAAGGTTTTCGACAATGGCACGTTTCTCCGAGGGCTTCACTGAAGCGTGGATGGCCGAAGCAGGGATCCCCACTATTTTCGCAACAGCTAAGGCACTTGAATAGGTATCTCCGGTGACAAGGGAGACGGACAGACCCATGCGATGAAGCGCGGCTACCGCAGCCGTCGCAGTAGATTTAACCGTGTCGCGAAGCGAGATTGATCCAGCATAATCACCGTCGATGGCAACATGGATCACAGTCTCTCCAGCTACAACATCCGGCTTGGTAGTATCGACGTCATCCGAGTCACTTGCGACCTTCGAATTTGGATTGGCTGATTCGGGAACTTGGACGGCCTGAGAGCGGAGGAAGACAGCGTTTCCCATGAGAACACGGTATTGCGCTCGGCCAGAAGACGAGACTGGCTCGATCACTGCTGACACACCATTGCCGACGGAAGCTTCAAAATCATTGACACTGCCGTCCAAAGTCTCGTCACCGGATATCCCGATTTCTGTTTTGGCGCCTGTAACGACGGCTTTTGCAACCGGGTGTTCACTGTTCATCTCGGCAAGTCCGACAAGCATCCACCATAAACGGCGTGATTCATTTGATGACCAAGATGGCATGATTTTAGCATCTGCAACGGTCATCTTTCCGACAGTCAGGGTTCCCGTTTTGTCAAACACAATGTGGTTAACCTTGGTGGCTGCTTCTAGAGCTGCACCGCCCTTGACGAGAATACCGTTTTCAGCGCCGACTCCTGTACCAACCATAACTGCGGTTGGAGTGCTGAGTCCTAGAGCACATGGACAAGCGAAGACAATGACTGATATGCAGAGCTTCAAACAAACCATCAATTTCCCTCCGTTCCCTTCCACAGTGAAGATTTGAGGTGGCTTAGGTAGAAGGTGGCTGAGGACCATCCATCCAAAGAAGGTGAATAAACCAAGCGAGACGATGATGGGAACGAAGTAGCCCGCAACTACATCGGCCATACGTTGAATAGGAGCACGGCTTGTTTGCGCATCTTGGACAAGCTTGACGATCTGGCTCAATTGGGTATCCCTGCCAGCCCTTGTAACACGGAAGTCTACCCAACCAGCACCGTTGACGGTACCAGCCATGACAATGCTCCCCTTCTTTTTGTGAATGGGAATCGCCTCTCCCGTAATCATACTCTCATCAATATAACTTTCACCACGGGTAACTGTACCATCCGCGGGGACCTTATCCCCAGGCCGGAGAACAATGATATCGTCGACCTGGATGAGTTCGGTTGGAATGATTTTGTGTCCGCTGGCCGATTGTTGAGTTGAAGCAGCATTGCCCTTTTCGTTCGTGGCTTCTATGGTACTCTGATCCTCCGCAGCCTTTTCGGCCGCAATTGGGTCATCATATATCGTCGCCATCGAAGGAGCCAGAGACATTAGACGGGACAAAGCTTGGGAAGTTTGACTTTTGGCCCTGTTCTCGAGCCAACGACCAAGAGTGATAAAGGTAATTAACATCGTGCTAGTATCAAAAACCGTGCTTGGTCGCGAGTGTGGTGGAGAGCAGAGCGCAACAAGCATGGCGAAGACACTGAAGAAGAATGCTGCAGAAGTTCCAAGGACAACAAGGACATCCATCGTGGGGGAGCGGTGTTTAAGAGATTTGAACGCAGAAATATAGAAACGCTTCCCAATACCGAATTGCACCGGAACGGTAAGAGCCAGGCAAGCGAGATCTCCTAGGAATAGGCCTTGAATCAATTCGATGGTTCCAAAATCCAAGGGTTTGATGTACATTGGTATTATCATGCTGATCAAGAAAACCGGAACCGCAAATGAAAAGGAAAACCAGAATGCCCGTTGCCACTCCTGAATTTCCTTCGTCTTCGCGAGAGATTCGAGCTGGGCATTGTTGTCATCGGTTTCCGCTATCAGAGCATTGAAGCCGGCCTCTTCGATGGTTTCAACTAAAGATCGGATACCTATAGTCGACGTGTTGAATGAAATTGTAGCTCGAGAGGTAGAGATATTAACGACGGCGGAATTTACACCGGGCTTTTCCCGGAGGGCATCCTGTAACTCGTCGGCAGAATTTGCATCTGACAGTCCATAGATACTGAAATCGACGGATGTTGATGACTGTGATGGAAGGGTTGTGTCTAGCTGCGAAGATATAAGTCGAGCATCGAAACCTGCATCTTCGATCGTCTCGACAATCGATTCGGTGGTGAGTAACGAGGGATCGTGAACCAAGACAGCGCGTTCCGCTAAGAGACTGATGCGGAACTGCGTTAAGCCTGATGCATTCTTAAATGCCCCTTCCACGGCGGATGTACATGCTCCACAGGTCATCCCCTCGATAGAAACGGTTGTAGTCGCCAGATTGAGTTTATCACTCGCCCGGCTTTTCTTTTTTGAGGATCTCTTGTTACCACTTTTCGTAGTGGTATTTAAGACCGTAGCGCCAAATCCGCGATCTTCGATGATTTCTGCAATTTGTTCCGGAGTGATGACGGATATATCATGCTCGACCGCTGCCCGCTCGGAGAGTAACGACACGCTTATTGACTTCACACCTGCAACTTCTTGTAGTCCTCCTTCCACAGCGGATGTACATGCCCCACAAGTCATTCCTTCTATTGACAGATTCGTCGTTGATATAGTCGGTTCATCGTTTTCTAAATCATCGAAGTCTGAATCCGTATCGTCATCAATCGTCTCTCGGGGCCCGTCTGTCGTTAAAACAAGAGCATCAAACCCCCGGTCTTCGATCATCTCTGCGACCTTTTCCGCCGGAAGAATTTCCGGGTCATGATGTACCAGCGCCCGACCCATCACTAGACTGACAGACACGTTTCCAGCCCCGGGAACATCCTTAAACGCGCCCTCCACAGCGGACGTACAGGCCCCGCAGGTCATCCCGTCGACTTTCAGGGTTGTAGTCGCCATATGCGCGCCAGGCTTTCCGGGTTCCTCTTGTAGAATATCGGTGCTTCCCGAGGGAACGGGAGTGTATGAAGGCGCCATGCTGGATATATACCGCTACCAGCTCTGCGGAAATCTAGGCCACGGGCCGTCGGAATATGGAGTGACAAATATGCGGTCTCGATATCGGTTGGTATGACAGAGGTGGCCTCAGCTGTAGAGCATGTTACACGGGAGGTGAGGAATGGTGACAGGTTATAAGGAGGCTTAGGACATCGTCGTTGCGCAAACAGGAATAGGAAGGCCAGCCTTCAAAAGGGGTAAGAAAGGACCCGCTAAGAATATTAGTTATCGTATCCGCCGATGAAAGCGCGCGGAAGAAAAGAGAGTTAAGAGGAACGAAGTGAAGAAGACTGGTCAATCCACCATCTCATGATCACGGCGAAGAGGCTATTATTGCGAGCTTCTTTCTTTTATGGCGATCGGGACGTGGGGGAAAGAGTCTCAAAGAAAAGAAAGAAAGGAAGAACACGTGAACAGGGAGATTGGTGATCAATGCCAAGGCTCTAGGGGTTGTTCGATATTGAAACCGCCTGCGTTTTGCCTCTTGCGGATATGTATGACGGCTTGGCTCCCGATGTCTCCGTGCGGTCGATGGTGATGCGAGAGAAGTGTCACAGATGTTTTGAAGATGGTGAATTTATTGGAAATAATTGAATATAAATAGATAATTGTTCTTAAGTCAAACACTCGTTATCTGTCCTCTGTTTTGCCTTGTCTGACTCTCACCAAGACGGATTCATAATCATGAAGTGTCGCTGACGAAATGAGATATTCAGGTCCAGAAAGTAAAAACAAGAGAGACAACCAAGCCTCCCCAAGGATGCGCAGTAGTAAACCCGAAGAGTAAACCCGAATTGGGCAATCAATTAATCAAAGAACCGCCGTCATCCGAACTCCCGCGTGATAGAAAGAGCCGAGGGTTCTTAGCTGTTTTTGGCATGTTTGCATTCCAAGCTGAATGCGGTAAGTTTGGACCTTGGCTGCTGGCTGCAAACAGTGACCTCGTTCCCCACCAAGTGAAAGGCAGAACATCTTCAACATTGATAGAGCTCCCTTCACAAGCAATCAAGAGCACCTACGTCGTTGTTGTCGGGAAGGGGTTATTTGTGAGGATAACTGAAGGCACAAGGTACGAGATTAAGAGTTTCTTCCGTTCACTTTCCGAGCCAGAGAATAAGTTTAGAGCTGATTGTTTATCGCAGACCAACGTTAGCAGGCAAGGATAGATATATTGCTGTCGTCAAAGAGCGCACCAGACCGGACAAGCTATGGAAAAAACACATTCTCGCGCTCTGGAGGCCATCCAACCGTTCCTTCATCTTGCAGCTTCAACTGCTTCCCCGACTCCGCGTTTCATCGCCAATCTTATAACCAATGCAACCTCGGCCCCAAACACCTTCGTCTTTGCAGAACTCCTTAATACACCGGCAGTTCAGTCACTTCGGTCTCCAGACACCCCGGAAGAATACCGTACTGCGCTGACCCTTCTCGAAATATTTGCTTGGGGCACCTGGGAAGACTATCATGGTAAGCCACCGTCTATCCAGGGAAACATACCCAAGAGAGTACAAAACAATATCTTCGAAACCAGCAATCTAACCAAATATTCTCTAGCTACCCCAAACCTCCCTACCCTCAACCCGGAGCAGACGCAGAAGCTCCGCCTCCTATCCCTCCTTACACTATGCACGAGCCAAAGGTCTCCCACATACAACACCCTCATGACGTCACTTTCCCTCCCCGATCCTTCAGCCCTGGAATCCCTCGTCACCACCGCGATCTACAGCTCTCTCCTAACCGCTCGCCTCTCACCCGCAACAAGCCCACCAATCGTCCGCGTGACATCCGTCGCTCCACTACGAGATATCAGACCCCACACCGTCAAGAAGATGATATCCGTCCTTTCAGAATGGGAAGGACGATGCGGCGAAGTGATCGGAGGAATAGAAGCAGAGATCGCCAAAATAAAAGCCGAAGCGGAGAAAAACCGTACTCGAGAACGGGAGCGAAGTAGCAGGGTCGATAGAAGCGTTGCGGGATGGGACGGTGATAAGGATGACGGGTCTTCAGCAGCCGGCGGCGGCGGTGGTGGTGGTGGAGGAGGACTAGGTCGAGATACTCAATTCCACCCCCATAGCTCAAAACGTGGCATTGGCAGCCACAATCCTTTCACCGGGAGTGGAAACAGCAATAAACGCGAGTTTAACGCGACTACTGAGGATGATGACGTGGATGCTGATGATGGGTACTTCGAGGATGACGGTGGAGTGGATATTAGCTCTCATAACTCGAGAATGGATATCGATGAGGGAGCTGGAGCTTCTGTCAGGGGACCGGCTGGGGGTAGTAGTGCTTCTGGCGGGGGAGGAGCAGCGATGAGGCAGGCGAAACGGATGTTGGCTATGGGGAAGAAGTCATGATCGAAGGGGATCTTATAAAGAACGTTCACTCAGCTTTTACTGCTATTATGCATATAGACGAGGGATCTTTTCTTTAAAAAGAACTATCTATAGAAGGAAAAGCAACCCGGACAAGAGGCTGCAGCACGGGGAAAGGGTTGGTGAAACTGGGGGTATACTCTTCAGGAGTTGAATCTTAGGTTAATGAAATGAACGTTTTAAGCAACACTATTCCCGTTTTCCAGGCTCTTATCCAACCTTCGTAGAAGACTTTGTTAAAGATGACCATCGGTGCCAACAATGGAATGAGATACTCTGAACATATTTTTTAATTTGTTTTTTCCGTTTCTCAAGCTACCTATATAAAACTTAAGCTATAAAAGGGCCCAGTAAAGGAGAAAGATTTCCATCGCAATGATTATCAACATAAAGTGAGACCACTATTACAACAGATAAAAGATATGGGGGATGGAAGAGGGATGATTCGACATAATGTAAGGGAAATATAAAAGATGGATTAGAAGAGCAAAAAAGGGGTTGGGTATAATCACACAAAAAAGAAATAAATAGTGGGGGCTATCATATCGAAACAACTCTTCAGAGATCTCAGTCATTGGGATCCATATTGGCTTGGTGATCTCTGGCAATGGCGAAGAGTTGAAATCGACAGAGGGAAATGGAACGCGGAAGAATTGAAGGGCGAAAATGGAAGGAATATATGACGCACTGGAAACAAGCAGGCCCAAGTCGTCGGGAAAAGAAAATCTCTGCTGGCCAAATCATCTGCCATAGGAGAAACCGGTTGGGGGCTGTGGAAAGGGAAAAGAGATTGAAAAAAAGATGAGAGTAACATAGAAAAGGGTAAAAACTCCAACGCGGACCGCCATAGTGGAAGATAAACTGTTAATGGGGAATCTGTTGCGCCAAACCGTCCCATTCATTCATGCCAATGCCGAATCCGTATCCATTTTTCACCTAAGACGCCAAACAGGAACAAAAGAAAGAATTCTGGTTGAGAGCAACTGTGTTAGTGAGAAAATGAAACTCAGCCGAGAGGATCCATATATATGGTGATTACAATTTTGTTCCGGGAACAAAAATGAATATGATACTCAGAGCCACGGCGATGAGGAAAGCGATCAAGGTTGCCATAACTGCACGTTTCCTGATCAAGTTGCGGACGTATGGCTCACGAATGCGTGCCCAGTTCATGAATGTGTATTCGCTGAATCCAGCAAAGGCAAGAATCATATCAAGCTTGTACTGGTAGGATGAGAGGAAGTACCCCGCAAACACAAAAGGAAGAATCACCTAACGGATTTGTGTGTTAGTTTTTAGTCAAATGGGGGAAATTTGATAGGGATGGATGTGTCTTACCCAGCAACGCGTTGCACGCGACTGATCTGTCAGAACGACATAAAAAGCGCCCCAGAATCCACCTCCAAAACTTGCAAGAGCAATAGCTAGGCGGCCCACGATGCTCAGAGGAACAAGATTTCCGAGAGCCTTTGCCTGGAGAAATCCTGGGAACGCATCTCGCTCCATAGCCTGGAAAACGTAGTCCTTTCCGGAATCGAATACCTCAGGGTCATCTCGTCCTTCCTCTTCAATCATCCGGATGACAGACGTAACCATGTGGTCAGGGAGGATCACCTCTCGCTCAGAACCGGGGAGCAAGTAAGTGTACAGGATCTTTTCGGCGCTAGCACGGATGTCGGCACGTGCAACGGTGTGTCCGGGAGAATTGGAATCGGTCTGCTGTTCGGGTGTGGTCATGAAGCTTGGTCGAGGCGGGCGGTCGTTTGATGGCGCTCGGCGGGCAGAGTACTGGGAACCTAAGCTGCTCTGTGGAGAGTGATTGGAGGTGGTTTGGCCCTCGGAACGGAGGAACGCAGATAGGTGTTGGTCGGGGGTTTTATCTTTCTCATCACTTCCATCTCTAGTATGAGATGGTCCCGCCAAATCGCCAGTTGGAAAATCGTCCAAGATTTGCGAGGAGCGCTTGCTCCCAGATTTCTCAAGTTCTGGAGTATCTACCAACACAGAGCGGCGAAGCTCTCGGACGTAATGACGACACAGTGACATGTGCTGAGAAACATCGAGCCTGAATAAGAGTTAGAAATGCGCAGGCGCTATCGTTAACCCGGGATTGATGCCTTACCAGAAATCCAAGTAATCAACAGAGCGCTGTTGATCTCTCATGTAGATATAGAACGAAAATAGGTCGACTGGAGCGAGAGTCCTTCTACTCAAGACCTCAAGGAGCGTAGGCAAGCGATTACGCTGCTCCATATCGGGGAAAGAAGATTGAAGGTCCATGGCGTCGAAGAAAGTTTTGTTTCGATGCAGGGTGGATGCACGGAGCGATAAGCGGAGTCGTAGGGGGTAACACCTCGAATTCGACGGCGAATTGAAAATTACTGAAAAATTGCTTGAGACTTTGATAAAGAGAGAGAGAAATGAGGACGAAAAGAGAACTTCTCTCAGCGCAAATAATGAGTGTTGTACGGATTAAACGAGAGTTTCCGACTTGAGTGTTATTGAACGATCGATCGCGGTGTTTGGCAGTTCACCAAGGCAGAAACCCACGAAGGGCTTGCCGGCTCTGAAGATACTGCCGACACTATAAAGAGTGACAGCTTCTCCAATGCCGATAAGAGCAGGTGTTCTGAGATGCAAGATGTGTTCCAATGTTTGTCTGATTGAGGTGATGATTTCAACGTGAAGTGTTTCGAGGAGGAAGCCATTAGTGCTCGTGCTGGGGGGTCGGTGCGCTTAAACATTTCTCCGTACATTTGAAAAAAAAAGGGTATCACGTGCTGTTGGCCGTCTAGAGGAAAGGGGCTGTGGAGGATACGTTCTTGAATCATCAAACAGGGTGATGAAAGACTTTCATTTATCATGGTATAAACAAGAGTTATGAGTTATGATAGAACAGAGACATGGTAGAACGGACAATTTAGTAGTCACAGAAGGGAAGCGACACAACTGAGGGTGATCAACGTCAAACTCTTGCGAAGACAGAGCAAATTGGGAAATCAAAGCAACGCCATGTTAAATAATAATCCCAAACGCCATGCATCGAGAGGTAAAAAAAGAAACATAGGCAGAGTTGAATAAAAATACGCTTGCGCCGAAGTTTCCAAATCCCATCATAATCGTCTGCCCAAAAAAGCTCCTCATCCCCTTCCCATTAAAGCGCCATTCCCGATTCACTCAGACTCATTTTCATGATCAATCTGCCAGGTGCTGTGATTATTATCGTTAGCTAGGTTCCTGTGATCGTTTCAAAAGATCCAATCTCTTCAACTTACCGACCACTCAGGGATATTCCTGATCTGCTGCCACATAAACTTCTCGAGCTTGTTGGCGCTCTTCGCATAAGGGGTGGTCTCATTGTTATATCGTCGGCAATTGTCGAAGATCAACTTAGCATCTTTGACGAAATCCTGAGGCGTAGGATACAAATCTTTTTCGTGTTTCTCTTCCATGGTGGAAAGGTCCATTGGCTCTTTGATAACCTCATAATAGTCAGGAACCTCATCCCGGTTAACTGGTTGCGCGAATGGCCAAGCAGCTGTATGGTTCTGCATATCATTAAGCAAGTGCAGCAGTTGATTATAGTTCGGCCCATGGCGGGGTTGGCGAGCAAGCTCATCCATATCAGGAGACCATCCTGACTCCTTGATGGCGGGTATAGACATAGGGTCAATTTTGCATGGACCGTTCTTCCACTCTCTCGGAGGAGCGTGGACAATGTGAGATCTGCTGAAAGCGCGTATTTTCGCATGAACTGCTTCCTTCTGCTTCAGAATCATACGGCCAGCCTCAAGGTATCGGATCTTTGGAAGCATAGTGCACTGCATGATAGTTCCTCCTTCATAGTCTTTGATATATCCCATCCAAATAGACTTCTCCAGCGAAATTTCCTTAGTAAAGCCTTGCTTCTTGAAGTATCCAATCGCATAGTTATCCGCATACGTGAGGAAATGCATCACATCAGAGGTTGCTTTGACGTAATCCTATATGTCCATCGATCAATATCACAAGATATGGGAACCTCATGGATGATCCTCTTACCTTGAGGTGAGACATTAGATGAGCTCCATAACCTTTGACCTGCTGATCAGAGGAAATAGCACAGAAAACGATTTCTGCGAACTTCCTTCCCTTGAATGGTCGATATGTAATCCCGCTTATATCAGTCAGCATTGACAGTTCAAACCGCGATTCACGTGCATGTAACATACCCAACCACTTCCAGAGGGTACTTCACTATCGCTATGGATAGATGCGTTCTATCATAGACCAACCGAGCGATATAGTCCTTGGGCATCTTCGGCAATTGCTTCTGAAAGATGCATTTTAAGCCAGTTAGGATCATAAAGCTTTCGCGTGATCCATCATTATTGACAACACGAAACTCAATATCGTGTCGACGTTCCTCCAAGACAGCGGGCTATTGATAACATGCGTTAACATTTATAAGTCTTGGTGTTGGGTTGGCGCAATATGCTTCTGACCTTTTCGGGATACGGAATAAGCTTGAGGGGCGGCGATTCGGGAGACTTGACCTGGTCGGGGGTTTAGTATCAGAAACCACAATTGTAGGCATTAGTGGGATACCGTACCTTGCCAGCCGCCTCTGTTGAATCAGTCCTTGCCTTCTTGATCCTTTGTTTGGAGTCGGGGGAGCTAGGTGCCTCTGATGCTTTGCGCTTTGCGCCTAGGGACGAAATGTTAGAAGCGTTGACAGTGAGACATGACAGAACATCAAGGTAGAAAGTTATAACTCACTTTCAACAGCTACCGGAGCCATGTCGCCATTTATTTTCTGTCTCTTCCAGATCTCGAAGCTATTGAACGACGTCGGCTCCATGACGCCTCCGACATTGGGGGCGGCCCGTGCTATTGTCGGTGTTTTGTTGATCCGATTCCGTCTATTGTTCATATTGAACAGATAATGAGATGAAGTTGTCGCAAGAATGAAATGAAGGATTCAAAGACAAAGATCTATCTGTGATTGTGTGTCCAAAATATATCGGTTTATCAGAAACAGTGAATTTCTTTGTATCAACAGTGAATGAAAAGTTGAGGTGTTCCTGAAGTTTTACTCTGCCTAGATGTCTCTCCACGAACTTTGGGAGGGTGCCGCTGGAAATCCGTACCTCACCGTCGTCTCCAAGGACAACCAATTTTTTGTCGGCTTTACCTTGCTCTTCACTGGTAAGAGAAACTATTAAATTCCACCTCGACAAACATTGCTGACCCTATGTCACAGCTCTAATTCTTAGCGGACTCTTTGGCTTGAGTAAGAATCCCGAAACCTGTCAAAACTACTCAGGCATACTTACGATCCTCCAGACCGATCACTCGTAAACATCCCACTCCTCGGAATACCAGCTTCATTGGCATATGGGTGAGCGATATGCCCAATCTATTTTGAGGGCCTGAGTTAACAATTACTAGTTTCGGAGCAGTGTTTATGATCTGTGCTGTCGGAGTCTACGTTTAGCTACACCATTTCCTCGAGACCTTGATATCCAACAACCCTACCAGCATGTACTATAAAGGGAAGATTATGGGGATTTTTTATTTCTAGATACCACGAAGTCATTGATCAGAGTGGCAGCCATATCTTTAGCTTCGTTTTCTTAATTCATATCTACTGTGACAATAATGGAGGAACAGAATGCGCCTCCGATCTTCTCCGCCGTTTCCAACTCCGCACATCAGCTATATATCCTCTTACGATGTATAGGCTTCGCTTCGAAAGCTTTTGTTCAAATTACTCCCGATGGTATTCGGTTCTCGGTTGAAGATGGTCGAGTAATGCAAGGTCTAGCGTTCCTAGACAAGGCGCTCTTTACCAATTATATCTTCAATCCGCCTCCTAGTACCAGCAATAACGATTCGGATGAGGGCGACGACAATGACTCCTCTGATAATACCATATACCCTAGATTCCTAATCTCACTATCCGCCCTCCTTGAAACCCTACAGATATTCGGAATAAGCGATGCTCTACCCGGCGCAACGGCAACTACAGCCACAGATCAGAGCAACCCATCTGCCTCGCGCGCATTTTCCGCTCCCGCCCTCCTCTTGGGCCCCTCGTGCGCAATTGGCTACGCAACAAATGGCTCTCCACTAAGCATAACCCTCTCCGAGTCTGGAATGACCACAACCTGCGAACTCACAACCTACGAACCCGACGATATTCCAGCCGAATCATCAGTCGCCGAACTCGATATCCCACTACAACGTGACGCCATAACCCTAAAAATCATAATGCGTTCCGCCTGGCTCCACAACGCTATCACAGAACTAAGCTCAACGAATCCCACCATCCTCTCCGTCTCCGCATCCGACGCCCGGGCTCCTTTCTTCGCCTTATCCGCCTCTGGCGGCCCATTTAGCGAATCGACCGTAGAGTTCTCAGTCGACAAGGAAAACCCTACCAGTATGGGCCAGGAGCATAGAGTCCTTAACGATGATGGAAGCGACTCACGGTCGAGGTCTAGAAGGCAAAAGCATGCACCCACAGTTGCCGAGACGTTTCTCGTCTCTCCTCCCTCTCCAAGATCAAGCGTCAAGCAAAGCTATAGATTTTCACTCGTCCGAAAAGCATCCCGAGCTATGGCTGCGGCGAGTAAAGTTAGTATTCGGGGTGATAGGCAGGGGGTTCTGAGTTTGCAGTTTATGATTGAGCTTGGAGATGGTGGTAGTGGTCCTAGAGATAATACTGTACCACCTGGAGGGGGTGCGGGAGGGAATGTTAGTTTTGTGGACTTTAGGTTTGTGCCGCTTCTTGATGAGGAGGGTGAGGAGAGTGATGGGGGTCAGATATGATGATCATATTGTATTATCTCAAGAATTTAAAAGTCGTTCCTATTCCAGATCTTATATCTAATACGTTTCTCATGTTTGCCGCTTGTCTTTTCAGTTTTTCTATCCAGCCAAAGGCCCCATATGTCTCCCGCGAGAGTGACTATGTCCAAGGGTCAAATCTCATATTTAATCTAATTTTCTTTCTATTGAAGTAAGGAAGGGGGAATTCCAAGGCCGATCGTCGTTGTATAAGAATTTTTGATAATTTTCCCAGCAGCCAAAACTCCTCATCCAGGTACATACATGCATGGGACCTCTTATCTTCTGAAAATTCCTACATTCATATAGAACACAAAACTTACCACCGGAATGATCTTCTGAAAATTCCTACATTCATAAAGAACACGAAACTTACCACCGGAATGTAAGCAAGAATAATAATCTTCCAAAAAAGAAGACTCAACTCAGCCCAACTTCTCCATATCGATTTCCCCATCTTGAGACGCCTCTCTCGGCGTTCATGCGCGCTTAAACCTAAGATATTATAGATGACGGAGGCAGGAAACACTGAGAGCACCTCCATCCACAGCGGACTCAGGTCTATCACTATATCTTCAACCTCGAATGGAGCGACAGTGAAGACATAGAGTACCATAATCCCTACTTGTATGACTTCGATTATAAGGATTATTATTAGGTGGTTAAACCAGGGAAATCTGTAAAAGTCGTGATTGTGAAGTGGGCGTGGAAGGGATGGGTCGCTTAAATCGGCGTCGGGCGGAAGCGAGAGATATGTGGAGCAGCGTTGTGTTGAGGTTGTGACATGATGGGGAGATGAGCTCCTCTCGCCAGCCCCTTTAAGGGTATGTGGTCCCTCGCTGGTTGGAGGGAAGGTGAGGACGGGGAGGTTTATGGGAGGCGTGGATGACGGTGATGGGGGCAAGGTAGAGCTGCTCCGAGCCTGCAGCGTTTTAGGCCGGGCGGGGACTGGGGTTGTCATACTGCTGTCGAAAGAATTCTGGCCCTCGATGTTCACCCGACGAAGGGATTTTTCTTCCTGGAGTTTCCCCATCGTTTCTGCGTATGGTTAGCTCTTTATTTTCAGGTGAATTCGCTCGTATATTTGATACAAATATATGAATATGGAGGGAAACTAGTTGTACTAACCATAGCAGGCCTCCGCCAAACTTATGAGAGGAAGGACAAGGAGAAAGGTTGAGATGAACTGTCCGAAGCCCCATTCGCTCTCTTGTTCATCATCTGCAACAGGCATGGCGTTGTAACCTAGCTTCGTAGTTACTAAATGCATGGTTCCCCAGCCGATGCCAAAAATAAGCCAAAGTATCTATAAGTCAGTTGGTCAGCGTGACTGTAGTCCAGTAACGAAAGCGTCCAATGCGGGTAACGAACCTCCCAAACTACTGAATGATATATATCCAAGAACACCCTGATTGATATCAGCACGGCTAATTCTATTCTGTAGCGGGCATGCAGCCAGCCGTTCTGGTGCTTCGGCCTTGAGCGACTATAGAGCCTATCCAATCGTCGTTTCCACCAATCTCCGGGAACTTTCCTAAAGAACCGCCTCATGCTATCAGATTGCCTTGGAAAGAGTTTTATCGATTTTGACAGATAGCCGACCAGCAATACCAATAGCGAGATAATCATGGAAATCAGCCCGTTCGTATCGAATTTATACGAAGGTCTGCCTATAGACCGATAATAGCATCCTGCATATATGGCTGCGTATGACGATTCTTGGGACCCAGGAGCGTAAAACCAACCCAGTTGCATGGTGGGAATAAGAGATATGATAAGCATAACAACGATCACAAGCATGAAGAAAAGTCTCCAAAGTCGAATGACCGGATGCTCAATCATATATGTCCGCAATGCTGTCAAGGTGGTCAGGTGCGTTAAGGACGAGAACCAGCCAAGATACACGACGATCTGCCAGTCATAGCTGGCGATGCCGGCGGTGCTGTTTTCGCCGCACAGCTGAAAAAACCCACTGGCTAGAATCGCAATTCCGGTGATCATTTGCTGATCGCTCATCAAAAGAATGGACTTGAATCAGACGTTAGCGTTATCGATGAGATATTCACTATAGAAAAGGTTGAATACCCTTTCCAAAGCCTGACCCCAGAGCGGCGAGGGTCGGCGAGCGGCTCTCTTCCATAACCAATGAATAACACCGCGGTCAATTGGGTTTGCGTCGGAATCGGGCGCAAAGCCAAGGGCATATTGGACTATGAGCAGAACCAGAGTGATATAACCAGTTCCAGCAAACCCAATGAGAACCTAGGGTGTAGATATTTAGCGGCCGAAGCGAAAGGCATACATGGGGCTTTTTCATCACTTACTCCGTATCCAGATATATCAGGGTCTGGCTCCAGGGGTGGCGGTTCTAGCATTGGGTCATTGCTTTCCAGAAAGGTGCAGTTCAGCTTTGGGCAGATGGTCATGTTGAGCCAAACCCATGCCCTCTATCTAAACAACCGCACTTGCACCGCGAGAAGAGACGGGGTTAGGTTTACTGGAAACCTGAGATGGAGAGGTAGCCTTAAGCATAGGTAATAATAGTTACCCGTCGAAGACCTTTCCATTATTTATCAGAACGCGGTTAGGAAGAAAAAAACGTCGTTGGCCCCAAGAGGGGCTGAATGAGATCTACAGGCAGACCCATTTTCATGACGATCTCAGGCAAAAGGATTTGAAACAATTTCAAACATTGAAATGCACCTTATCTTTAGACGCATGCCAATTAGAAAGGTACTGTGGATTTGGATTTCCAATCGATAACTTTGAACGAAAATGACTTCGCGGTTACTCTGGACGATAAGGCCTAATAATATCACGCGTGTCTTCTCTGCCCCCCAAACCAACCCTTTTCTAAAAAATAAGGCCAATCTGGGACAACCAAAGAAAAACACCTCCAGAAATCCTTCACCTTCGATATATATGAATACGTCTCTAAAGTTTTATATCCTCATCATAGATTATACGACTTCGGATAGATTGAGATCACAATGTCAGGCCGTACATTTTAGACTAATCGTGTCAAATCAGAGTAGGTAGAGTAAATGAGATAGGACGATGTGAAAGGACTGGAATTTGACGAAAGGTCGCTGCTTTAGTACTCCTGAACCCCTGACAACAGTCTAAGTAATTCTCAATAATAGCTCCGATGCAAACCAACAGTTGAGAAAAATAGCTCCTACATAGCAATCTCAACATTACATAACCTGTACAGCTATTAGCCCAGTTCCATGATATCGAAGGGTAAGACAAGATGAATCAAAACGAACCTCTGCAATCGACTGCCTCTCGATAATGGACTTCTGCTTCTCGTTTCTGGATACCCGATAGTAATAATCACAGAAGTCGCCACACTGCATGTATCGCAGAAACTCCTCGTCGTGCGTGATCACGATAAGCTGGAAATTTGCCTGTTGTTGACGTGCGTTAATGATATCGTGCAACGATTCAGCCAAGGATCGAATGTTATCTCGATCGAGATTTGTCGTCGGTTCGTCGAGCGCGATAAGACCGCAACTAACTCCAAAACACTCCGCTAGGGCCAGCCGAATGATTATACTTGCGAGAACTTTCTGGCCAGCACTGCAGCGACCTCGCATATCCATCTCGGCGTCCTGCTTGACCATGCACACTCGATAATTGTAAGAGCGGTTTCCTTTGGCATTCTCGTTATCTGAGCGGATCAATATCGTGTCCACGTCGGTTCCTCTGTATGTTTTCTGCCAGAGCTCCTCGATGATCCGGTTGATCTCTTCCATCTTCAAACTGTGGTACTTCATTATAGCCTTGTCAAGAGCTCCGCCGTATCGGCCAAGATCGTCCACGGCAGCTTTGGTCGTTTCTACCTTGATATGTGCCTCCTTGAAGTTTGTCGCAGCGTTCTTGTAATCAGTATCCCAATCCGCCAGGAGCTGCATCAGTTGATCATCCTTCGACTTCATCTCTCCCATTTTACTTGCCTGTTTCGCGGCGAGAGAATTGTGCTCGCGGGTCCGGCGTTCCGATTCCTCTTTGAATCGACTTCGATCAACTTCCGCATTGTGTGCCTCCAATTTCTCGATATCAACCATGACTGTCTCAAGTGTCCTGGTCTCCTGACGATATCTCAGATTGTCAGAGTACTGCCGCTTTGTATTTTCACTGTCCTGGAGTTGGGTTGAGATCTTGTTAACTTCTTTCGTGATTTCTCCTTGTTCCGACTCTAGCTGTCCAATTTCGTCTTCGATATTTTGAAGCTCTCGCCTGCTTCTTGCTAGTTGGTTTGGCCCGCCACGATCATTGTAGGCTTTTATGTCTTCGTTCGCTAGATTCAGTTGATGTAAACTTTCTGATAAATGAGTGGCTTCCTGCTGCAATTCCCTCTCCTTGACTTCAGCCCGGTGACTGATATCATCGTACTTGGCCTGGGCTTTAGATAGTTCGGGTACCAGATTCTCAATATCTTTGTCAGCCTTTTCGATAGCCTCACGTTGTTTGGAGTTCAAACTTCGATACTCTTCAACGCGTGCAAGAAGCCCTGCCTTCTTGTCTAGCTGGTAACGGGCATTATCAAGACCGGCTTTTGCATCTCTAAGCTCAAGTTCAAGGGTATTTATATCGGTCCTTGATTGGTCTCTTTCATCCGTAAGCTTCGAGACAGTCTTTTTGAGACCCCGGGATTTCTCTCCGACAGATGCTATCTCGTCTTGAATGTCTTCAAGAGTTCGAGAGCCACCAGATTCTTGCTGTTTTGCAGCAAGTTCCTGAATTTGTTCTCGGAGGACTTTGATGTCGCCTTCATATTTTGAAATCGTAGCAACCGTTCTCGCGAGAGTTTCAACATCGCGTTTTACTTCAACCCGTTCACTCAAAACAGTATCGTAACCCTCAATCCGTGATAACAAGCTATCTCTTTGCGAACTGAGTTGTTGTTCATCTTTCTCAAGAGCAGGAATTTCTGTTTCAGACAGACGAATCCAGGTGTCATAATATTTGCTGGCCTCCCGTGCGCTCTCAAGGTCTTCCTCAAGCTGCCGAACATCCTCGTCTGCAGTATCTTCAGTCGCTTTCTTTACCAGATTTTCAAGTTTTTTCTTGAAATCCTGAAATTCGCGTTCTGTTTTGAACGGTCGGGCGCATGTTCTGCAAACCTTCTTCTGATTTGCTGCGTCTAGACAGTCGGTGAGATACTTCCCCATCCCGGCAAACCTATCGGCATCCGACTTCGCCATATCCAGCTGGGCTTGTAGCTGTTTAAATGTGTCTGGGTAATCGGAAGGCTCATCATTGGTTTTTTCACGAATTGTTTCGACACATTCCTGTTGCTCTTGCTTCCGTTGCTTCAAATCACCTCTAGTGTTCTTCAGTCGATATTCAACGTGTTCGAGTTCCCTAGCCACACCGTCTCTATCGCGTTCGGCATAAGATACGGCTGTTGTTTTGTCATCCATGACTCTCTGGTAATCCTGTTCGAGAGTCGAAGCTTGCCAGTCTTGATTCACAAGGTTTGAGATCCTATCGCCATGCGCTCCAGTCATTGTCTCAAGGCCATGCTCGCGATCCTTTAGCTCCTTTTTTAGGTGATCAAGCCTGGCTAGGTCCCCGGCCTTTTTGGTCCCCTGGATCAACTCTGCATTGAGCCCCGAAGCTTCTTCTTCAAATGATCGGAGCTCCGCGTTTGCGGTTTGGATCTCTTTATCCCAGGAGGCAGAATTGGCATGCTCTTTTCGCTGATGCAATCTCTGTTCCACGTCTTCAATTCTAGACTCCAATGTGGCCTTTTTCCCCTCATCCATATCAATTTCGTTTAGTCGGCTTTGGTAGGTAACCACCTCGTTGTCATTCAGAGATATCTGTCTTTTTGCAGCAGTCTTACTCTCTTGAAGCGCGGATTTCCGTTGACCGAGTTGGTTGAGAAGACCTTGCGCTTCACGCAGCTCTGCCTGAGCCTCCCTCTTTGCCCTTTCTAAAGCCTGGTTTTGATCCTTGGAGAGCTTCCGAATTCTGTGCATAAACTCATCTACTTGCGAATCGTCAAGCATATCGTCGAATCCACGGATATTGTTCCGGCGGGCAGCTTCTTTAACCATGTTTTCTCGCCTTTCCACTTGACGCTCAAACTGAGCTTTGTCGTTTTCATGTTTGCCACATTCGGATTGCTTCAGGCCCAACTGTCGGCGGCTCGTCTCGATTTGCTGTCTAAGCTCTACGTACTTCTCTTTCTGTTTTTCTTCTTGCTGACGGTATTGCGCTTGCCGGGATTCAAATTGTTCCAGGGTCGACTCCAGCCAGTCATCGGATTCTTCAAGTTCAACAAGATGTTGCTTCAGGTTGTCGATGCTCGATTTTATACTTTTCGCCTCGATGCGTTTCCCCTCAAGGCTACCGAGTATTTGGGCATAGCTTTCGGATTCTTTCCAGGCTTTGTCCGCCAACTCAGCTGCGTGCCTCATATTCTGAGAGATACTATGGGTTTCTTCGCGTAAAGCCTCGATTTCCTCTTGAAGTTTAATTGACCGTTTCTCAGCCTATAATTACGTTAGCAGATCGTTAAGTCCTACTCAGGATCCATGGACTTACGCGATCCGCCTTGTCCTTATCATCTCTGCAGTGCTGTTCTGTAAGCTTATACTTAGCTAACTCCTCATTCTGCTTTTTACGTAGAGCTTTTATATTGTCGATCGCTTTGGTGTACTTGAGAGCCTCGAAGATCTCATCAAACTTCTTTTTAAGCACAGAGGGTTCACTCATCGGCCACAGGCTCTCGTCTTGATGGCAGAAAATGACGGAGTCGAGAACCGCTTTTGAGACCCCGAGATACTGTGGCATTATCTGGTCCAGCTCAGCAACTCGAGATGAGATGGCAGTCCGCTCGCCATCCTTGAGCATTAGAAGCTGGCCTTCCAATGTCTTTTGCTGTCGGGTTGTCTTCTTGACCGTAAGTTGTAAACTACGAGTGCAGACCATTTTCGCACTGGTGGTAGCTTTGAACGACAGTTTGACCTGGGCTAGAACCTCTTTCTCTCCACATAACTATACGCTTATCAGTATTTAGCTACGAGTTAGAAGGGACGTCTGAAAAACCTTTGGATCGTGGATAAATGCTCCACCCTTACTATTCGGGGGTAGATCTCCCGTTGTCGCATATTTAAGACATTCGATAATCGTCTATAAACCAATGAGCAATGTTCGCTCCCACAGCTGTTAGATTGTATATATACCGTCTTTCCCGATCCATTGTAGCCAACAATCAATGTTAGAGGCGTATGGAACTGGATGGTTTCACTCCTTGTGTTGTCGAAAGAACGGACACTGGTAGAAAGTCTCAACAAAAGGTCGTCCGTATCTAGTTCCAGTACTACTTACCCAAGAATCGACAGCTTGTCGATTTTCGCTAGGAGCGTGGGTTAGAGGAATGGATGCTCAATGCTCCTATACTAGAGTTTGACTTACACCTGTGCAGGGTATTAGCTCAGCTGGATTCTGCCAGGATGGACACTGGAACGCTTTGGGCTTGTACGCACATCTTGACGTTTTTGAGAGTCAGGCTCTCATGTAAGACTTAGATACTCTTAATCGTACCTTTCTCTGGCTGAATAGCCCTTCCTCTCTCCAAAAGTTGAGTTGTTTCTTTTCCTATATGTCTTTCTTATCTGTGGTTGAGTTTGCTGCCTTGCGCGTTCATAAAGAGTTTAGGTCAAAATGACGCGGGACCAGGAGCCGCGAAAGCACGTGGGATCGTCCCCACTAAGTGGCCCTAAGTCGTTAGAACAAACCCTTTGGGACGACAAGCTGAAAAAATCGCCACGCCGTCTGCCTCTATCCCACTGCTCACCGTTCTGGGCGCAACTAGCACTCCTCAGGTGGATCTCTGAGTTCCTGGGGTCCAAACTCCAAGCTGTCCGGAGAAATTACTCGTATTCGCCCCCAATGTCGCTATTTAACAACAATGGCCCGACTCAGAGGCCATTTACGCGAGCGCCAGACGTGAGTTGACATCGCACGGTCTTAATTAATAGCTTAAAATATTTTTCCGGTGAAGACTGACAGGCAATGTCTTCAAAAGGTCCAGATGGCGGGATTGAGCACCACCGATACTCCAATGAGCGATATGTTCGTTTCAACCGGTGGTCTACCAAGCTCCCTCGGTGGCAACACTCTCCCTTTGAACGCTGGCCCCACTGGAGCAGAGCGAGATCCCCAGCTGTACAATCCAATGAACTTAGCGCCGTCAAACATGGCACCACAACAGCGACCCTATTCCTCAGCACCCATGGAATGGGGTCTTAACGCTCACAGTAACTCGAGCGACACGAGAGCAGCCATGGACTTTACAAAACAAAGCAATTGGACACAGCAAGTGGTGGAAGAACTAAAAGACTTCCTGTATATTTTGTCTCGTGATGGCAACTTGCTCTACGTTTCTCCTTCTTGTAAAACACTTACTGGTTACGAATTAAATCATCTCGTTGGAAAACCTATCCTCGAGTTTGTTCACGCTGATGACAGGGCAACTTTCTCTCGTGAGTTCAATGACTCTGCTGCTTCTGGAAATAGTATACGGTTTCATTACCGGTTTAAGAAACTGGATGGGAGCTACCTTATATTCGAGGTACACGGCCACGCGCATCCGATGGCTGAAACAATGTCTTCGGAGCCCCAAAAAGGCACCCCTATTGTTTTCCTTATGGTGGCTCGGCCCTATCCGAACAAAAGTACCCAACTTCTGGACTCATTCTTAGATCTCAAATTTGAAAAAGATCGCCTCATGAGGAAAATAGCAGATCTCAAAAAAGAAGAGGTGGAATCAGAAGCACATCAACAGTGGCTTCAGAAGCAAGACAACGCCCAGAACATTACCCCGGATAATACCGTTTCAAGAGAAGACAGTTCCAAGGCACTTTCTGAAGCTTCTACAGAATTCCGAACGATGCTACCATTTCCTGCCAAGTCAGGGAGGCCCACCGGGACAAACCCGAACTCGAACGATACAACACCAAACCCTGGATCCGACAGCACGGCCGAAAAGGTATCTCGATTTGACGATGATTCTTATCTTCTTGGAATAGAACTCATGACTGGATTGCGCTATTGTGATGGCGAGAGGTCGCATGGTATTAGTACCGGAGACCCGAGTGCCGTTTTAATCCAGAGCGGCACTTCCGTTGCTGTCCCTGGCGAGCGGGAACACCGGGCTGGTGGTAATGGAGACAAGAAAAAAAAGCAAAAGGGTCCTTCAGACTATATCTGCACCGACTGCGGTGCATTGGCATCACCGGAATGGAGGAAAGGGCCCAATGGGCCAAAAACCCTATGTAACGCTTGCGGATGTGAGTCAACCCCTGAATTCCATATTTACCTCTTCTGCTACCAATGAGAAACTCTGCATCTCTGAAAACCGTACTCTCATTATGCTAATTTTCTCTATCAAATAGTACGCTGGGCGAAGAAAGAAAAAAGACGTCTGGAGTCGTTTTCGACCCAACATAAGCCTGTGACCCTAGCGGATGTGGCCCAACTGCGTGTGCCCCAAGAACAAAAGTCCAAAGCTCCCGCTATGAAATAACAACCGCCTACCCATCATCTGACCTAACTGAAGAGTCCATACCCTCGTTATCCGACTAAAGCTACGAAACCTTATCTGTATACTTATTCCTTCAGGGACTTTTCCCAGTTTACCACTCGGTTCTACACTTTCAAAAGCTGACACAGATCTGTTAATGCGTTCCACTTCCCTTATTCTGTACAAGACAGACAATTTCTAATTTCTTGAAAACCCTTGCGTTTGGTGTTCTTTTCCCCTTTTATCTTTTCCTCCCCGTTTAACCCCGTTGCCATCACTACACGCACCCACTAACACCTTTTATAAAGAAGGAGCGGAGAAGAGAAAGGGTCGGCGCGGAGTTCCTTCTGCTTTTTCTTTTTGTTTTATTCGCGTCAAAAATCAGGGAGATGGGATAAAAAGAGAGCTGTAATGTAAGACTATAAAAAATTGGCGTTAATTGAGAGTCGGGATGGGTTGGGAATGGTATTAATAGGGGAGGTAATATTGTTTTCTTCTATTCTTTCGTTCGCTTGCACTTATCTGCTTTCCTGGGATGTTCTGGGGTCTTCCTTTCTTTTAAATAGGGATAATAAGAGTAAGAATTGATACATGTATGTATATTAAACACACCTGTGTTCCCGGCGCCCGGCAGAGTTACATATGCCTATCATATGCATAATATCACCCATTTTTATATACGATTTAAAGTTTATTCATGGATGGGCCGGAGTTTAATATTAAAGTCGTCGAAGAGATACAATCACAACCACGATAGAGAAGGAGATAAGTAACTAAAGAAAGATAAGAAGTTTGTATCATAAATCAAAGAATAATCATCATGGACAGTCATCATAAACCCATCTTCTCGTCCTCCTGAGCGTCTTTCCCACTTTCACCACCACCCTCTATGGACTCAGTGACAGCTACCGTAGGTTCCGGTCCAGCTTCCCCTTCCCCAACTACATCAGCCTCCGCATCTGCATCTGTGAGAAGCATGTCCTCATTTCCATCTCCATCCTTCGCCGCCTCCTCGCTCCCTGCTTGCCTCGAAGACGCGACGGCTTGTCGTAAGTTCTGTTCCTCTGAAACAGCCGCTCCTTCCGAGGCAGAAAGTGACATCTCGACTCCCTTTCCATCTTGAAGACCCATGTCTTCGACGCCAACGACTGCGGGTCCACGAGCATGGGGGATCTCTTCACCATCCTCGGCCGGAGGAGAGGTTTGAGCTTCTATCTCCCCACGGCCTTCACGGGTTGCGATGGTAGACTCTGGCTGCATTTGGTGTGTATGGTGTTGGTGGGTTGCAGGGACTACGCCTGCTTCTTGCTCCTGCCGGATGAGCTCGCCCTGAGTCACTCCGCCAGCCTCACGGGTAGGTACAGGTCCCAAGCCACCACCCACCAAACCGGAGCCGGGGCTGGAATGTGGACTCGAATCAGATCCATCCGCGCCCTGGTCCCTGTTACCACCGGGGATAGTAGCATCGGTTAACCACGGAATGGGGGTTAACAGAGCACCGCCCAGCGCCTCGTCGCTGCCCAGTGAGTTGTCTGTGACCAAAAACCCACTATTACTAGCCCCGTTTGCTAGTCCATTCGGAAGAGAACTGTCTGTAATATTTCCTGGAATTGGCATAGCTATAGGTAGCGGGAATATATCCGCACCGCTCGAGACCGACACAACACGATCCACAGCACGTAGGTATGCAGGTAGTGTTCGATAGTGTGACGTTGGGCGTAAGATTAGCTCTGCTAGGCGCTGGATCGTATGGGGAGGGTTCTGTGTGAAGTAGGAATGGAGCGTGTATTTGATGGATGATAGGAGGGAAAGAAGCGGGGGAGGGAGCGCATCGTCTGTGGGTCCCGCCGGAGGTTGCGGTTGAGAATCCGGAATGCGCTCGCTGGATGAAGAGGAGGGGAAGGATGGGACTGGCGGGCGAGGTGGAGTCCGTAGTTGTGAGGGTGATAGGTTCTCTTTGTTGCTACTAGGTACAGAGGTCTCTTGTGTCGGGTGCGAGGAGTTTAGGACTGTTGGTTGGGTTTCAAAGGATTGCGTCAGGTCGGGATGAACCTTGGGCATCGGGAAGTCATTGTGGACTATCTGAAAGGAGGGTTAGCTGTATGCGCGCGCATCCCCACCCATCTCCTTCCCCCATTACAAAATATCAAGAGGATACATACATGGTTTAATCGATCAAGCAGCGGCTCCAGCATGCCAGGCCACTTCTTACTTCGCACATGTTAGTAAACCTGTCGCATTGTTACCTAGAACATCTCCAGAAGCTTACTAGTCCATTGTGCCATCTTTGGCAGCGGCTTCAAGCACCTCTTCATCTAATATAATACCTTATATATCAGCTGTTGCCGCCACGTTTCAGAGGGAGACATTTTGGCGGGGAATGAGTGGGCGACAGGGAACGTGATAAGCCTTGCTCAATGCAGCTCAAGGAATAGTGATGGGATAGTATCTGTGTGCGCGAGTCTGCTTACCCAAAGACATTGTAGCTGGTGTAATATCTTGCTCCTGTTCTGAAATGTATTGGTTCACTGTATGACCTTTCTGGGGAAGAAAGAAGCAAGCAAAGATCGGCTTTAGCCTTTCGGGCGTGTATTTTTTTTGGCGCCGAGATGTCCTGCAGCTCGCGTTGGTCACATTGCGTCACTTGCTTTGGTAACCAATAGGAGCGTGTAGAGGAACGACCTCGGATTTACTTTTAAACCGTGCCAAGCCTTTTATATCAGCAAGCCCTAAGACCTCCTTTCTGTCTTCAGCGCGTGGACTTCATCTCACGGCTCACAACAACGATCAGGGGTCAAGTTCACTTTTTTCAGCGTTTACAAGGGAACGAAAGTGGTCTGTCTCACAAGTGAAACTGGAGATTTCGAACAGAATGATATCGGCAGCGAGGTCCTTCGCTTAGGACCTTTGACTTTTTATTGAACAACATTCCAGCATGCTAATCTTGAAGGTACTAACTAAAAACTTAGCCTGGACCGAAAAAACCACTATTCCAGGTATCGACATGGGCAATTTAACTCCTTCTTGCTATTGGGAGGCTAGCGAGAATGTTCAATAAATGGCAATTGATGTTGAGTCTCTTAGAGGTCTCGGAAAAATGGAAATGCTGGCAAAATCCAACGGGAGAAATCGAGGGGTTCAATAGATAAACGAATGCTGGTCTATTTATTTCAGTTTAGGCTTCACAAGTACAACCCAGACCTTGCTGCTTTCGGGTCCAGATAACGACTGTGAATTGAGGCGGACCAACGGTTGTGGAGGAATATAAGCGGTACCCCTGTCCCAGCTCCCCACATGAAACTGTTCGCGAGATTTTAACAAAATTGGGAAGATATATCTCCAAGCGGTCTCAGAAGCCCTCTTTGTCCTCGGTCGACGATAGGCTTGTGGTGACTAATCGGAGCTGTCTTATTCAATTGTGATACCAAAGTGATAGGGGCACAGTTGACTTTCACCCGCGATGGAATCTGAAATTACTGACTTGGTGGTCGTCGGAGCAGGTGAGCAAGGCTATGATTCTCTTTGAATTCATTTCCTGAGCCTTTGCGATTTATTGCCGGTGCTGTCGCCGCCATTTGAATGTCCAATTCTCGACTAGCTATTGAATGGTGCTAAACGTAGTCCTTCGCTAGGTGTATATGGACTGGTGGCCGCGAAGGCCTATCTCGACCTCAACCCATCTGCAAAAGTCGTGATTCTTGAGTCCGCCTCCACTATAGGCGGCGTATGGGCCCAAGAGAGGTTATATCCAGGTTTGCGACTGAACAACTTATTGGGAACATACGAATTCAGCGATTTCCCGATGGATACTGAAGCCTTTGGCGCTCAACAAGGCGATCATATCTCAGGCGAAGTTGCCCACAGATATTTCCAGGCGTACGCTGAGGAATTTGGCCTTTATTCCCTCATACGGTTTAACACCCGAGTGGAAACTATTGAAAGGACCGAAGAAAAAGGTTGGCGCGTGACCTCTGTCGGGACGGAAGGCGGTAACGAGCCAAGTGCCAAGATACTCACTCGCAAATTGATACTGGCAACCGGACACTGCTCCGAACCTTATATGCCTACATTCCAAGGCGCGGACTCTTTTGAAGCTCCTTCTTTTCACGTCAAAGATCTCGCAGCACAAAACGAAATAGTGCGAGCTGGGAACAGCATCGTTGTTGTTGCAGCGTCGAAATCTGGATACGACGCCGCATATTTGGCCGCATCATCCGACGTTAAGGTGGACTGGATTATTAGGTCATCTGGCCGAGGTGCCTCCTGGATCGCGCCACCATATGTTACTCCCTTGAAGAAATGGCTTGAGAAATTGGTAAATACCCGGTTCTTGACCTGGTTTAGCCCCTGTATTTGGGGCGATGCAGACGGGTACGGATCGATCAGAAAAATTCTCCACGGAACGAGTGTAGGCAGATGGCTGGTAGATAAGTTTTGGACGATACTCGGAAACGATGTGCTCGATCTAAATGCTTACGATAAGCATCCGGAGACTCAGAAGTTGAAGCCGTGGTCTAATGCATTTTGGGCTGCAACTAGCTTCAGTATACTAAATTATCCCACAAACTTTTTCGACCATGTTAGGAATGGGAACATCCGGATCCACGTATCCGATATCTCTCACCTCTCCTCAAGGACCGTCCATCTTACCAACGGAGAGGCAATAAACACTGATTGTCTCATCTCCGCTACAGGCTGGAAGGGCTCTCCATCAATGCGCTTCCTACCGGATGGAATCGACAAGCAGCTAGGCCTCCCATATCAGTCTACGGACCCAGATCAGCTTGCTACTAAGGCGGATGAAGTTATCCTCAACCGCTTCCCTCGTCTCCGAAGACAGCCAATTGTCGACAACCGATACAAAGACGGGGTTAGCGGAGTCGGTAGCGAAGAGTCGACTGTTGCAGCAGGCACTTACCCATTCCGACTCCATCGATGCATAGTACCCCCAGCGTTCTTACATGACCGCAATATCGGATTCGTAGGCATGGTCTCCAATTTTTCGTCCGTATTATGCGCTCAAACCCAAGCTCTCTGGCTAGCGGCATACCTCAGCGGCAAGCTACCTCTAGAGCCGCCCAGTGCAGAATTCCAAGCCCGTGTTGAATGGGAAGCTACCCTGCAGAGTCGATTTGGAAAATGGAGGTATCCCTTTGGTAGTTCCACCCAACCAGATTTTGTCTTTGACCTGGTGCCGTACCTCGACTGGCTACTTGGTGATTTGGATCTTCGGATGCATCGTAAGCGTGGAAGACTAGCAGAATGGTTTGAACCATATGGCCCCGAGGATTATAAGGGGTTGACAGCGGAGTGGAAAGAGAAGCACGGGTTGGATTGACCGTGAGATCGAGCGATAATATCCCTTGCTACCATGAATATGAGTATCAGTTATTAGCTCAGCTATTGTTTAACCTTTTTTTGTATCATTGTTTTTTTTGAAACCCGTGTATATCTACATGTACCTCTTCGATTTTAGGTACAGCTTTCTAAGTGGTCTCTCAAAATACTCGCGATCCCGCTTAATCCTTCTCACAGTACGTCGTAGGTGTGTATTAATTGGCTAGTTTGCTCGGACATGCCATCTGTGCCGCGATATCGTCGCCTACGCCGCATGTTTCTGCAACTTTTACACCCATTATCAAAATTCCCCAGTCCAAAACTCGCAGCCATCACACGACACTACGAAGCATACTAGGACGTCGTGAAGGGCTGCCAATATACATTCAAAATCGTAGAATTGCATCAGAAATATGGTATACACACCTCTTGCGTCCCTTTTCATAAAGAAGCATGGATTGATTTTTACTTTTTATTTTTTAAAAAAGGGACCATGATCCGAATAAGCCCCTATGAACTACACATCAACGACCCTCACTACTTTTCAACCCTCTATCGTCAAAAAGGGAATTGGAATAAATATACCGGCTTCATCATTAATACGATCGAATGATTCCTCCGCCGGTGGAAGATTGTCCGTGAAGACTCCGTGGCGCGTGGCGCGGGTGCCGCAGGAGTGAGCGGATATTACTCTCTTGGCAGTACTAGCAGAGCGGCACTGTTAGGATATACTCCACACCCTTACCTTAAGGTACTCAAATACAGCCTTTATGCCCTTATCCCCAATCTTCTCAGCAAGCGCTGTAGGCAACGACTTCATACATGATCCAAACCACCGAATAGGCTATACATAACTCTGTCCAGACTTGTTCTTTGCTCCGATTTCAAGTTCGAGGGGGTAGAACCAAAGGATGTTGAGTGTATTAGTGTTTGTTCATCATTGGGACTAGACATGAGCGTAGTTTAATGGTATTTGTCACGAATTAGGAAGCTTGAATTGCTGGTTGTATGTTAGTGAAGATATCTGAAGATGTTTGAGAATTCGTGATGAACTACGCTAAACCAAACAGGGATTGAAGACTAAACCCAATCTGGAATAGTTCCCTTACCTGCAACTTCCCTCTCTCCATCTCTTCCACGACATCTCTTGCATCTCCAACTGAGACTCGCTCTTTTGCAGATAATCTCATATGGTTGAGACAAGAATAGGACTTGACCTGTAAGCTGATCCTTCAACTAGTCTCACTCGGGACTCTTAAAATAGTACCCATACGAAGTAAGCGTCTTGGCTCGTCCACGCTGGAGGCCTCACAGCCACAACCAGAACAACGCAGAAGAAAAGAAAACCCAACCGACCACAACTCGCCACAACCCAATGCTCATCTCCCGCGCCTGAGGCTTTGAGCAAAATTCGAAACAGAATAATAAAAAGCAACAAAAAAAAGCCGAGATGAGAGAGCTGCCAGTTTCACCAGATCTCAAGATGAAACTTGAGATCATCAGGAACCGAAATAAAATAATTACCTACGAATCCACATCGTCTCCTCATGTCGGTCGATGGGATGGGACAGGACTTCTGAAATGGGAGTCCAAACTTGAAAAGGCAGTTCCCTTGCTTCGCTTCTCAACAAGTTTCTCAAACAACTCCTTCGACCTTCCAAAAAAGAAAACAAGTCTCTGTGGAACCCCTCGAGAGGACTTCCTTGCTTGTGGCCAATGACAACCTCCCTTTCCCCCGGCCCGTTCCTCCAGAGAAGGAAAGGTCCCCTCTTCATTAGCTAAGAAAAGGGTCCCAAGGATCAGTTGAAAGTCAAGGATCTGACAGTGCGAAGAAAAGGAACCAGGAGATGATCACAAGTCAGCGAACAAGGATTAAAGCAACTCAAATAAAGTCGGGTGAGGAGGAGATACAAGAAAAAGATAGCAAAAGATCGTGAAAAAAGGAAGAATGGTTCCTCGGTGGGAATTGACGCTTGTGAACGGCAATTAATATCTCCCAACCCCAGCTTTTCTGCGATTTCCCCTCTACAGGTGGACGCTCCTGGCTCGGTCGCTTTTATTTTTCATTTAGGAGGAACTCCGGTCGCCGGACTCCATACTACGGTGGCGTGCGTTGGGAATGCACGTCGCTATGAAAGAAAAGAAAAAAAAAACTGTCAGCGATTCAGCTCCGGCTACCATGAGGCCTCAGCCCGTGTCAGAGTCAGTCAGACCTCGCTGGATATGTACTTTTTATTTTACGTACTGTATGTACATACGGTACGTTGATATGTCGGCGAGCTGAGGAGCTGTTATTAATAATCGTCATGAAAAGCGACGATGAGCTGTCGCCAATACTCTCTCTCTCCGCCATATGAAGATGAAGGGCGATTATCAACCAGCATCCTGTAACATAGGACTATTTCTCTTAATGATCGCTCTTTTCAGGCAAATCGCTCTGCAAAAGAAAGGAGAATCGTCGCAATCAATGGGCGTTTTGAAGAGGTGGAGTCTCCCTTCATTTCAATCCCCGAAAAGAGATGATAGTGAGGAGAAGAAAATCACCGATGATAATAAATATCTCCCCATTCAGGCACCGGGGAAGACAAGGATATGTTATTCACCGCTGTCCAAGAAAACTCTTCAATTCCGACTTCTGCAGGAGGGATTTACTACGATGGATATATTATGATAGATAACCGCTGGATCGTGAATCGTGAATCAACTTCGACTGATGGATCATCGCCGGATCGATACTCTTCGATGTCAATCAATCCCCCAGCAAGCAGCAAGGGTTACGACACAGCGGGGTGGATGTTAATAATTTTGTCTTGGTATGTAAGGTATTGTATTTGGAATGGACAAGGTAATCGTCGCTGATTCAAGGTCTTGGTTCTCCATGTTCCTGTCCGATCGATAGATACCCCGGGCAGCGCAAGGAGCGTTGTTATGAATGTGCTTTTTTTCTGTAGTTCATCTCTTGAGCTATGAAGGGAGTGGGAATGTTCGAGGTTCATCCTCCTGGTCCAGAAATGGGGAAGCACGTTTCACTGTTTGAGAAAAAATAGAGAGGAAGCTGGTGTGGGAGGGCTGAACGGGTCAGCTTTGGAACCAACAGATGATAAATACCTTGGATCCTCTCGGCGACAGAGAAATGTCAGTCTGCCGACGCCTTTTGAGGCCTTTTCCCCCCTTCTCCCTTTTCGCCGCCTGCGCGATGATGTAGGGGGATGGGATGAGATGAGATGGAGAGAGGACGAGGATGAGTTGTTCCCCCAGTTCTGCAGAGAATTTGTTGCTGTTGATGATACAGTATCAACTGCCTAGATTAAGTAAGGTACATGAGTAGGATATTAACTTAATAATTACTGCTATCTCTCATCGTCGACTTCCCTCTTCTTCCTTCAGGCAAAAGTCAACTATCTCCCTTTCTCTTTCTATTTCTCTTTCTGCCTGTGATTATGTTGTTTGTCTGCCACTAACAAAAACAAAGAGAGCATGGCATGTTTCTCTTATTTTGTATCATAACCCAACCTCCTTCCAATAATAGGCCTTCCATGGGAAGAAACCGCCAAGATCACTCTAGTATTTCATGATACCGAACATATATTACATGCCCACACCATGCCTCTTCCGTCACTAGCGTTGCCGTTGCCCGACACACAGAGAAGGAAAAGTCCCGCAATAAAGTCGAAGGTCATCGAAGCATCGATTGTTTGTCACTGGTACCGGATGCCTAGTCTCACGCTGGGAGGGAAAGAGCATGACAATTGCTTTGTTTGTTTTGTATCTGGTACTTAGTTGTGATGGATGGGATACGTATTTATCTGCTGACCCCGGTGCCTTTTTTCCTGCTGCTTAGCCTACTTTTTGCCTCGCCTTTGGGCATCCCCTCCCTCCAGTCTTTTTTGATTCCTTTTTATTTTGTCTGCCTCAAAGGGAATAAATGATCATTGTAGTTGTTCGATTGCTTCATCATTTCATTGTAATTCATTCTATAGCCAGTAACCCATTATTTGTTCCATTGTAGGCGTGTACGTATTTATTCACTGACGGTCATTGATTGTCGTTGTCATTCATTCATTTATTACGACCTGTATTATCGTTACATTCAAGCCTCTGTCTCTCCGCCAAACCTCGCTGGTGATTCACTGCCCCGTGCCCCCCAAAAAAGATCCATGCTTGCATGCCCTATCATCACTCCGACTCTTCCTCCTCGCTCTCACTCTCTCACTCTCTTTCTTCTCTTTCTCTTCATCCTTCCTCTTTTCTTTTGTTTCCCTCACTCTTTGTTTGTCACCTTCAACATCACAGACATTGTTCTCCCTCTCTCTCTCTCTTACGCCTTGATGATTCTTCCCTACAATAAGCTCTCTCTGAAGGTCATCTTCTTTCTCGCTGCTCTCCTCCCTCGCTTTTCTTCACAGACCTCTCTCTCACAACTTCTCTCTCCCGTTCCACATGGCGTTGTGCCTGTGTATCCACCCGTAGCTGAATCTCAGTTCCAACAATATATTCTACGATCAAACAATCCTCTCTCCTAAACCTCGACATTCACGCCAATTCCTACCTCCCCGTCGTATTCTGCCTCTCCTCCCGCTATGGCACTGATCGACATCCCCGCTAGCGGGCTCGCCCTCAGGGCAGAGAGAGTGGACAACGACAACACCTCCTCCTCTCCCACCCCACCCGCCAAAACTCAGATCATGCGTCTAAACCTCGCTCAGAACACCCTCGACGAGCTCGTCGACAGCCTCCGGAATGACCAGAATGCTCGAATCCGTCTCGGCAAGCACCAAACCATTCAGTTCGGAAACAACAAGTCTCAGCAGATTTTCTCCTCTCCGGCACCCCAGCGCTCAGAGCTCTACGCTGCACCGTCCTCGGATAAGGATAATATGTACTTTTCCGGTGTTCTCAGCCATAATCTGGAGGTCGAGAAGGCGAAGGAAGCTACCGCAGCTACTGATGAAGCATTGGCAACCTTGGAGCAGAGCATGAGTGCCTTCGAGCGAGGCAAGGAATCGAGAAAGACTCATTTGCTAGCTGATATTCAGGAAGTTAGAGCTCTTGGAGCTGGGGATAATCGTTCGTCTAATGGGAAAAAGGCAGCTCTACTAGCTCGCATGCCTACTAGCAAGATCGACGTGGAGAAAGAACGATTCTTTAAAGGTGCGGCTGATCGTTCATTGTCGGCTAGCCCGCTGCTGGGTGGAGCTGGATCTCCTGTTTCAATTCCTCCGTTTACTCCTACCTCCGCTCCTCTTGCTCAGGACAAGGAAAAGGTTCGACTCGACGCTCTACGTACTCCATTTATCCATCTCCTGGCCGTTCGCTCGGTTTCTGCCAAATTCCTGTCCCAGCAGACCCGCTCCTCGCTTGAAGACTGTCAGACTTTGGCCCAGAAGGTGGGCGTTGAAAACCGGCTCAATCGTGAGAAGTTTGATCTCAGGGACAAAGCATTTAAAGATCTGGATGTGTGGAGCTTCCCCTACCCGTCTCAAGACGACCGTCAAGAAGCCATCAATAATGCAATTTCGGCATTTGACCGGATGAGGATCTCTCGTTCGGATAGGCTGTGGCAGATGCTTCTTCCGAAGAATGAGCGTGGGAAAGGGAAGGTCCTTTCCCGCTTGAATCTATCTGCCGGACCGATTAAGAAGAGTGTTACCCCGCGAATCAATGTCCAGCCCTCCGAGGATACTGGCAAGGAGGGTGATGGGGCGGGCAATGAGACGGATAGGACAAATGGGGCTACGACACCTAATCCCGGTGACCTTATGCCACCTGGTAGAAATACCGGGTCTGCCCAGAAAAAGAAACTTGGGGACAAGGAAGCGGGTAAGCGTACGCCTGCAAAGGCGAAGAGCAACACCACTTTGACCGGGAAAGTGACCAAGAAGGCGGACAAGAAGGCGGAGAAGAAGTCCACGGGAAAGTCGGATGGCAAGTTTAAATCGGCGGAATATATACACGATTCTGATGAGGATGTTGAGATGGAGGACGTTCCTACCCCAGCCCCAGCGAAACAACCAGAGGCTCCTCCAGCAAAGGCAAAGGCGACGGCTGCTTCGAAGCCCGCCAAAGCCTCCAAACCTCAGGAGCCCAAGACTACGAAACCGAAGCCAACTCCTCCGAATCCCAAGGTCGCCATTCCGAGCACGGAGTCGAGCAAGCCCACGAAAGGGCCGGTGAAAGAGCTTCCTTCCGACACCCGAGGTCGCAGTAACAGTGCCCCTCGGAAGCCATCACCGCTTGGATCCTCCCCACCGACCAATGCTTCCGACTTTGAGAACGCGGCGCGACCGTCTAAGGCGAACACCTCGTCGAGCTCATCCTCGCCTCTGATCACTCAGAGACAGAAGGAGGGTGCCGTTAAGGCCAAGCTCCCGGCTAAACCTAACGGTGTCAGCAAACCGCCGCCTGCCAACTCACTCAAGCGGAAAGCCGAGACGGCGGCTAGCAACAGCTCAGGCAATAGTCGCGCTGTGAGCAACAACAACGTCTCCCGGCTTGTCACTAATGGGCACTCGAACGGCGCGACCAACGATCCTAAACGGCGCCGGATCTCTTCGACGACTGATCCCGTCAGCAGTAGCAGCAGCAGCGGTGGCAGCATCTCGCCACCGCCGAGCTGTGAACTCCGCCGGCGGGAACTTCAGAAGAAGTCCCGCCAGTTCAAGTTGTACTACGCCAAGTACCGGGCGCTGCATGAGGATCTGAGCTCGCACCCCAACCCACCAACGGGACAAGTGGAGAAGTTGGAGCGGCAGCATAAGCATCTGCTGAACATGAAGCAGGAGATCTGGGATGAGGATCGGAGGCTTACGAGTATGAGGATGTGAAGCTGGAGGGGTGGGGTTTGATGAGTGAATGTGATGCTAATTTGTTTTTTGATGAATCGATCTTTTTTTTTTTCTTTTTTTCTTTCTCTTATACCTATCTATCTATCTCCTCTTTGCATCTTGCGATTAGGGATGAGATATGGGTTTCTAATGTGGATGGTGGTTATGCATTACATATACTTGGGTTCTTCTCTCTCTTTTTCTCTTCTATTTGTGTCGACCTCGGATTTCAGGTACATCTTCTTTTTGTTCCTGCAGATAGAATAGCAAGAATCCAAGCATTTCCAAGAGGAAAGAGTGTGTGTATATGAAGTGTAACCCCAGACGCTGCAACGTGTGAATGTGGGGATCTTAGATGGAGAATGGGAGAGTGGATATGTTTTTCTCTGAGTTTCTGGAAATATATATCTTCGATGGCGATATATAAGGATGAATGATATCGAAGTTGCCATTCGGAGCCTTTAATTGACTCTCTTGAAATATCATATCCCTCTTCATAGCTATATCCAATACCCATTGCCTGCTTAGATATCATGATGGAAACCGCCTCAATTTATGTCTCCCCACTCTCCTTGCCAATTCCCAACCCCCACCACCACCACTCCATCCCATCCCACCGACCCCATCCAGACCACGCGAAAAAACCACCACGAACCTTTGAAAGCGGGGAAAAACTTCGGTGAGCAAAAGACCAGGATGTAGACAAGTAGGACCCGCTAATTAAGCGAGATAGGACCCGCCACGTGACAAAGGTCCGTGCTCGCTGAGTAGAATGCGTTAGTCATCACTTTTAAAAACTGAAAATATTTGCATGATACGTAACAATACTGTAATATAGTAATTATTTTATAAGTAAACACTCTTTATTTTTTAAAGTTTTTAATAAGAATTAATTGTTAATTGATTTTAAAATGATTTTTATTTCACTTATTTTAATTAAAGTGACAAGTTAATTAAAATGTGAAAATGAATTTAATAAATACAACGAGAACAATGAATTAAACTCAAAAGTGCGTTAAGCGCAAGATATTAAATTATGAAAGCGTGAAATGCGCGAATTAATGCTAAGAAAAACGTGAACTATGTGATTATAAACTCATCGCTGATTTTTTAAAAAGAAAAATTAAAATGATAATATTATATACAAATCAAATGAAATGTAATGATTATGTTATACATGAAATGAAATAAAATCTCATGAAATGTCTTACGTAAAATGCGAGATTTCACTGATATAGTTACGCAATAAGCGCGAAAACGCATTATAATTGTTTCTTTTTTTAAAAAAACTGATTTTTCAACGATTTTTAACATTAAATTGAGAGATAATGCGTTAACTTTAATGTACAAAGAATGTCACTGATAAAAAAATGAAAGAGTATTGTTAAGAACAAACAAAAAAAGAGAGACAGACAAAGTGAAAAATGAGTAATTAAATGATTGTAAAAAGTTTTCGAGATTTTCACGCGAAAAAAAATATTTATTCGCGTGCAATGCTCGTGTGAACTCTAACAATGACAAAAATTTAACTTTAATAACTATTTCTTGAATGTTAAATATGTTAAAATAGTTAAATAGCAAGATTAACAAAATATAAAAAATTATGATAAATTTAAAAAAAATAATATTATGATGAAAAAAATGCAAAATTAAATTTTATGAGAATTGTTATGATAACGCGTTATTGTGATTGTCGCTAGCGTGTAAACAGAGAAAAGTGTGAGAAAATATTGTTATGACAACGAAATAGAAAAAAACATTTTTTGTAAAATTTTTTCTTTTTTTTTTTTTTTTTTTTTTTTAAACATCATTAAAAAGACATGTTTTGCGATTGTGTCTTTGTCTGATAATATTTTTTTCTGTTTTTCTGTTCTTGACTTTGAAAAAAGTCATGTTTTAATAAGATTTTCTTGATTTTATTGAAACAATTAGTTATTGTTTGCAAGTTTTTTGTTTTGTTTTAAGTGTTTTTGATGTGAAATTCACACTGTTTTTGTTATTTTTAAAATTATGTTTTTTTGTCTGTATCTTGAAAAATGCTCGTTTAAATTGTCTTTGAATTTGTTATCTTAAATTTCGTGAAATACGCTTTGTCTTGTTTGAATACGCGTGTGATTTTAACTTGTGATAAATTTAAAAAAATTCTTTTTTCATGCGTGCGATGTCTTTTGTATTTTAAAAATTTTCTTGAAAAATGCGTGCGCGATAATTTTGATTATTTCAAAAAATGCACTTAATGCAAGATAACATATCAAGCTTATGTTTTTATAAGTTTTATGAGTTTGTTATTACTTGTTATGTAATGCGCATGCTAATTAAGTCATAACTTAAAAATTTCGTGTCAATTCACAAAATTGTAAATTTGCGAGATTTCATTCACTTTAATTTAAAATTAAATGTTGCTTTTTTTCGCGCTTGTCATTGTTTTTGCGTTGTTATTCAAGAACACATCACAAAATTGCGTAAGAACGAGAAACTCGAGAGTGAACTTTCGATTTATTTGTTTATCACGTGTTCTCAAAAAAAAAATGTGACTAACGTTGACAACGCAAATTAAAAGTTAATTATCGCGATTTTTGCGTATGATTTGAAAAGTTTTAATGACTTTTTAATTATGTAAAATAATGTTTCATAACGCTCGATGATTTGAAAGACAAAAAAAAAATAAAATTAAAAAAAATTAATGTTAACAATGATAGTTAAAAGTTAATTGTCACGTTTTTTATGCAAGATTTGAAAATTTTTAACAAATTTTTGAGTACACAAAAAATTGTTTTGTAACGCTCAATGATTATGAATTTGTTTAATTTTTTAAAAAGTGAGAGTTTCGTGTACAATTAAATCACTCTTAACAACAAGAAAGACGAGAAAAACTGAAAAAAAAAAAAAAAAAAAATGAATTTAATTCTTAAAAACGAGTTCGTTTTTGAATTCAATTTCACAATGTCAAAAACTTTGTTTTGTTAAATAATCAGATAAAAAGAGACAATAAAATTGTTAAAGAAAATCAACGTTTGATTTATCATGAAAAAGTTAACTATCGCGTTTTTTGTGAGTGATTTAAAAAGTGAAAATGTTTTTTTAATGACACAAAAAAGTATCTCGCAACGCTCGTTTTTAAAAATGAATGTGAAAATGAAAAACATTGAAAAATAAAAAAAAGAGTTAATAAGCTGATTTAATCAGCAAATGTTAAATTTTTAAAATTTTGTTTTTATGTTTTCGTGTTTTTGAGCGTTCTGTCTCGTTTTTAAGTGTTTTTATTTTTGTGTTTTTTGTGATTTGTGAGTCTTTTAATTATTGTTTTCGTGTGTTGAATGATTTTTTGTGATTTGTTTTTAAATCTTGTTTTTGTTTTCTCGCGATTTTCGAGTTTAAAATGAACGTGATTTTTAAATTTTAAATTTTCAATTTTATTTTTCGTAAATCTCGTTAAAACATGATATAAAAATTTTCGTGAAAAAAAAAACATAAAAGAGTATTTACTAAAAAAATACTATAAACATTTATTATTGTTCATTTTGTATTTTATTTAATCGCGAATATATACATGATATGACGAACATTGCGCATTTTATCATTTGTTATTTCGCGTTCGACATTTCTTGAAAAAAGAAAGTTTTTTTTGTTTTTTCAAGAAAATGTTTAATGTTTTAGTGTCTTGAAATTCTTTTGTTAATTTTCAGAAATTTTCTTAAAATTTTCATTTAAGTTATCTTACTAAATATTGAAATTTTTTGTTAAATTTACGTTTCTTGAAAATTTTTTCAATATAATATTTGTCTTGTTTGTCAACTATTTTTGAAATTAACAAAATTTGCGTTTTTTCGCGTTCGTTATAGTGCTCTAATAAAGAGACATGAAACACGAAATAAATCATATGAAAACGAGATAATAAACTAAGTTTATAAATTTATTTATCTCAAGCGTCAACAATTTCAAATGATTCAAAATACTTATGATTTAGCTTTTAAGAAAATCTGAGAAATTTCATATTTTAAGTCTTGATTAAGACTTTGTTTTCAATTGAAAATTGTTTAAAAATGTGTGTCTTATCATAATATTTTTTTTGTGACTGATGCGTTTTTTTGAGATGATCAATGAGTTTCGTACGCATATTTTTAAGTTAAGTGATATGATTTATAACATTAATCACTCGCTTGTGATTAAAACTAGATTTTATATTAATGCGCAAATCAAGTCTGAATTTCATGAAAATTTTTGTTAAAAACTTTTTTGTGACATTATGCTATGATTTATTATACATAAATTGAGTCATGTATATTTATCATGCTCAGTTATCTTGATTAAAATTAATGTAATATCAAAAATAATATTTTGTAATGCGTTTTCGCGCTCACTGCGTAACTATATTAGTGAAATCTCGCATTTTACGTAAAACATTTCATGAGATTTTATCTCATTTCATGTATGACATAATCATTACATTTTATTTAATTTGTATATAATACTATCATTCTGATTTTTCTTTTCTAGAAATTAGCGATGAGTCTATAATCACACAATTCACGTTTTTCTTAATATCAATTCGCGCATTTCACGCTTTCATAGTTTAATATTTCGCGCTTAACGCATTTTTGAGTTTAATTCATCATTCTTGTTGTATTTATTAAATTCATTCTCACAATTCTCATCGCTCTTAAAAGAAAGACGATTTATTAGATCAAAGATTAATATCGTTATTTAAAACTTTTCAATTTATTTAAATTCGAAAATGTTCGCACGAGACATGAACAACTCAATCAAAGAAAACGCATCTTGCGATCTTGAGTCTATACAAAAAGCACATTTTGCAAATTAGCTAAAAAACGTTGAGAAATCTCACGCTAAAAAGCAAAAAGACATTAAGAATCTTTCAAATGCGAAAATAAAACGCGTTTTAAAAGTGAAAAAGACTCGCGTAGCTCGTTACAAAAAGCTAAAGAATTTTCGTTCTCTTAAAATTAAAACTTAAATATCAGAAAAAAGACTTCGTCAATCTCGTACTAAGAATACTTTTCAGATAACTAAAAATGAACGAACTCAAACTCAAAATAATCATAAATCACAAGTCATGATATCTCTTTTCAAAAAGACGAATTTCACGCGATTTTCAAACTTAAATTGCGCACTTGACAATTAACGCAAGTAACACGAGAAACTTAATGATTCTGATATGAGCAAGACTTTCATCAAAAAAACAAACAAGCTATTTCAAGCAAAAAACTTGAGCGAATGAGAGAAATTTGTGACTTAATTTAATGCTTTTCATTATTATCAATTTGCGTATTTTAATAAATACAATTATCGCAAAATGCTTAAAATTGCACAGTATCTTGACACTAAATTGATAATCAAGTGACAAAATTACAATTATAATTTAATTAAGCTTTTTACATGAGACGAATTTGTTCTCTGATTAAAAAAACAAATCATAAATTCTTAACTCGCAACGCGACAGACAAAACTGAAATATCATAATACGCGTTAACGTGACAATTAATTCATTTTCGACTTTGTCATTTATTTGAAAAATTTAGAGAAATATCTCACAATTAATTATACAAATAAACAGCGCAAGACGCACATTTACGCTAAAATTCTATTGAAAGTGCGCAATGAACTCGAGAAGTTTGTTAATAAATATAAAAATATAATTTATCAAAACTTTCTCTTACGTCTTTTTATTGCAAAAAGCAACGTTTTAGAACGTAAACAAATCTTAAAAATCAAACGCTCATTTAACAAAAATAAATTTAAAAAAAATCGTAAATCTTTTTTTAAATCTGATCGCAAGAAACACAAGCATAAGCGCACTTATAATGATCGCAAGTGATGTACGTTTCATAAATCAAGCTCGCATAACACGAAAAACTGTAATGCAAAGAGCGAAAAAGAAAAAAGCAAAAAAAATAAACAAAAAGATAAAAGTCAGAAATTTAAGAATTTAAAAAACGCATAATTGAGATGACGCTTGTCATAGCAATTCTGAAAATAACATTTAAGCGACAAATTCTTTTCTTAATTCTTGATCTTAACATTAATATTTTAACGAGTAAAATCATAGCTCACGCTCTCATAAATTCTGAAATCAAAAAAAACTTTGTTAATTAAGCATGAATAATTCAACATTGCTTTTCTTATACACAATTTAAAACTCATATGATTAAGACGTTGAATGAACATATCATATGCTTTTATGACATGCAAAATCTTGACACGCGCGTCATTAACACTCGCGAAAAAACGCGCGAGCAATTTTTCAAGACTAAAAACGTACGCATTTAAAAATATGATTTTATTCTTGAATTTTCTTGACTTAAGCAAGTCAACTCAGACATTAATTAAAAACGTAATAATTGAACATTTCGCAAGCAAATTAAGTTAGCTAAGAAATCTCTCATCGAGATTATTAATGCTCGTACAATTATCAATAAAATCTTGACAAAAACAATAATTTATTCTCTAATAATAAAATCAATCTCGTAAAAAACGTGTCTTGTTGTTACAAATAGCGTATCTCACAATATTAACTTGACTGATTTATCAAAATACGTGAAATCGTATGTCAAACTTTTCTCAGAATTTCTGACAAATCAAACATTGATAAAAGATAACGCTAAACATGTCATTAATATTAAGCTTGACAAGCAATTATCTTTTAAATCAATTTATAATCAGTCATCAAAAAAGCTTGAAAAGTTTAAAAAATATATTAAACAAGTTTTAGTCAAGAATTGAATTTAACAATTCAAAAGTTTTGCAAAAGCATTAGTGCTTTTTGTACTCAAAAAAAACAATAAATTACGTTTTTGCATAAATTATAAAAACGTTAACAATATCACGATCAAGAATCGTTACTCATTTCTCTTGCTTAATGATACTTTGAATCGCTTGTTTAACTTAATAATTTATATTAAGCTCAATTTTCGTGATGCTTATTATCGCATTCGCATTAAAAAATCAAATCATTGACTCATTGTTTTTCGCATTTGTTATAATCATTTCGAATACAAAATCATGCTTTTCGATTTAGTTAACGCGTTTGTGACATTTCAAGCATACATTAATAACGCGTTTCGCGATTTTTTAAATGTGTGTTATGTTGTTTATCTTGACAATATTCTCATTTTTTTCTTATCAAAAACTGAGCATAAAATGCACGTTCAAATCGTGTTGAAATGTCTTAAACATGTCAAGCTCTTTATCAAACAAAGCAAGTGCGAATTTGCAACAAACAAAGTCTTTTTTTTAAATTACGTGATAGAATTCAAGAGCATTAAAATGAAACTCAATCGAATTAAGATCATTCTTAAATGATCTTTATCAAACAGCGCGAAAAAAGTTACTTTTTTTTTAAAATTTGTGAACTTTTATCGCAAATTCATCGAGAATTATTCTAAAGTAATCGTTTCTTTTCACAATCTTATCAAGAGTGACAAGAAAGAAAAACGAAAATTGTCATTTGTGATGACTGAGAAAGCAAAAAACGCTTTTCAAAATCTCAAAAACAAATTTACAAAAATTTCATTACTAGCTCATTTCGATTTAGAGTGACGTATTCGCATTGAATCTAATATATCTGACATTATCATTATTGCAATCATTTCTCAATTGCAAAAAAATAAATTTTGACATTTAATTACGTTTTGATCGCGCAAATTACAGAATTCAGAGACGCATTACAAGACTCATAATAACGAATTTCTCGTTATTATCACATTTTTTAAACATTGAAAACATTATCTTGAAAACTCTAAGCATTCAGTTAAAGTATTGTCTGATTATGTCAATTTTCAATATTTTATGATAATTAAAGAATTGAATTGACATCAGATAAGATAAGCAAAAATCTTAAATGTTTATGATTTCATACTTTTGTATCATTCGAAAAAAATTAATTTTGTAAACGCGTCAAGTCGTCGCGCAAACTATTTTGATTTTTTTCACAATGAAATTTTTTTGTTAACTTTACAGCAAAAGCTTAGACATGAAATTGATTAAAAATGAAAATTTGAAATTATTAAAATTAAGATTTTTTTTCTAGTTTGCGTTCAAGCGCATGATTTTTTTAATAAAAACACAATTGATAACGAGTGTTCATTGTACTGACGCGTAATAAGACAAGTCACTCATAATTTTACTCATGACAATAAAAAACTTATCAATTTTTTTATGTCACGAAGCATAATTAACGCTGTTATTATTTTCAAGACAATGTATATTAACACACTTTTTTTTCTTGTCACTCTTATTAAAGAATTACAAAACAAAAATTCTTGAGTTATACAGCGCGCGCATGAAATGCAAGAAAAAAACGTGATCATTGCTAAAAATTTTATTTGAAACATTATTTCAAATAACTTATTGAGATTCAATGAGCGCGTTTTTATTTCACGTTAATTCGCACTAATCGCGAAAATTTTGAGAGTTAATCATGATAACTCTCAAGAAAAACATTTCGAAATAAAACGTACAAATAAAATTATTCGTGACAAATACTTTTGACATGATATGACAAATGATATCAAGAAACATTGCAACACATGCGATTTTTGTCAGCGAGTAAAGACGCGTTAACATTATTTTTATGATAAACTTGAGACAATTTCGCGATTAACAGTCTCTCTCAAAATAATTATCATGAACTTTATTACAGAACTCTCATTTTCTCATTGAAAAAATTGTATTTACGATATCATTTTTGTCTTAATTAATATTTATACAAAATATGTCTGATATTTTCTTTGCAACGAGAATATTACAGCAAAAGATTTGAGAAAACTATTTTACGAACATTTCTTTATTATTTACGATTTGTCAAAAACGTTCGTATTAAATAAAAAATTCTTGTTCACGAGCAAGTTCTGATTCAGTCTTTGCTATTTTCTTGACATTAAATATTGTTTGTTAATTGCGCATCATTCGCAAACAAATGAACAGACAAAACGTCAGAATTAATTATTAAAACATTATTTTTAATATTACATTAATTTTAATCAAAATAATTGAGCACAATGAATATACATGACTTAATTTGTGTATAACAAATCATAACATAGTGTCACAGAAAAGTCTTTGACAAAGATTCTCATAAAATTCAAACTTGATTTGCGCATTAACATAAAATCTAGTTTTGATCACAAGCGAGTGATTAATGCTATGAATCACGTCACTTAATTTAAAAATATGCGTGCGAAACTCACTGATTGTCTCAAAAAAGCGCATCAGTCACAAAAAAAATATTATGATAAAACACACATCTTTAAACAATTTTCAATTAAGAACAGAGTTTTAATCAAGATTCAGAATATGAAACTTCTCAGATTTTTTTGAAAGCTAAATTATAAGTATTTTAAATCATTTGAAATTGTTGATATTTGAAATAAACAAACTTATAAACTTAGTTTATTATCTTATTTTCGTATGATTCATCTCATGTTTCACGTTTCTTTACTAGAGCATTATAACGAACGCGAAAAGACACAAATTTCGTTAGTTTTAAAGATAATTGATAAACAAAACGAATATTACATTAAAAAAATTCTCAAGAAACGTAAATCTGACAAGAAACTTCAATATCTAGTAAAATGACTTGAATGAGAATCTTAAGAAAATTTCTGAGAATTAGCAAAAGAACTTCAAGACATTAAAATATTGAACATTTTCTTGAAAAAACAAAAAAAACTTTCTTTTTTCAAGAAACGTTGAACGCGAAATAATAAATAATAAAGTGCGCAATGTTTGTCATATCATGTACATATTCGCAATTAAATAAAATACAAAATGAACAATAATAAATGTTTACAGTATCTCTCTAGTAAATACTCTTTCATGTTTTTTCTCACGAAAATTTTTATATCATGTTTTAACGAGATTTACGAAAAATAAAATTAAAAATTTAAGACTCAAAAATCACGTTCATTTCAAACTCAAAAATCATGAAAAAACAAAAACAAAATCTAAAAACAAATCATGAGAAATCACTTGACACACGAAAATAATAATTAAAAGACTCACAAGTCATGAGAAACACAGAAATAAAAACACTCGAAAACGAGACAGAACGCTCGAAAACACGAAAGCATAAAAACAAAATTTTAAAAATTTAATATTTGCTGATTAAATCAGCTCATTAATTTCTTTTCTCATTTCTTAACGTTTTTTATCTTCACATTTATTTTTAAAAGCGAGCGTTGCGAGACACTCTTTTACGTTATTAAAAAAGCGTTCTCACTTTTCAAATCACTCGCAAAAAACGCGACAGTTAGCTTTTTTATGACAAATTGAACGTTAACTCTTTTTAACAATTTCATTGTTTTTTTTTATCTGATTATTTAACAGAACAGAGTTTTCGACACTGTGAAATTAAACTCAAAAGCGAACTCGTTCTCAAGAGTTAAATTCATTTTTTTCTTTTTTATCTTTCAGTCTTTCTCATCTCTCTCGTTATTGAAAGCGATTCAATCGTACACGAAACTCTCACTTTTTAAGAAATCAGACAAGTTCATAGTCATTAAATGTTGCAAAACAATTTTTTGTGTACTTGAAAACTTGTCAAAAATTTTTGAATTTTGCACAAAAAACGCGACAGTTGACTCTTGACTGTCACTATTGACGTTAGTCTTTTTTAATTTTATTTTTTTTTTCATCTCTCAAATTATCAAGCGCTACGAAGCGTCATTTTGCGTAATCAAAAAATTGTTAAAATTTTTCAAATCATGCGCAAAAATCGTGACAATTAATTCTTAATTTGCGTTATTAATGTCAGTCACATTCTTTTTTTGAGAACACGTGACAAACGAATAAATCAAGAGTTCACTCTCAAATTTCTCATTTTCACGCAATCTTGCGACATGTTCTTAAATAATGACGCGAAAACAATAACGAGCGCGAAAGAGAGCAACATTTAACTTTAAATTGAAATGAATGAAATCTCGCAAATTCACGATTTTATGAATTAACGCGAAATTCTCGAGCTATGACTTAATTAGCACGCGCATTACGTGACAAGTAATGACAAACTCATAAAATTTACGAAAACATAAATTTAATGTGTCATCTTGCATCGAGCGCATTTCTTGAAATAATTAAAATTATCACGCACGCATTTCTCAAGAGAATTCTTGAAATGCGAGAGATATCGCATGCACGAAAAAGAAATTGTTTTGAATTTATCACAAGTTAAAATCACACGCGTATTCAAATAAGACAAAGCGTATTTCATGAGATTCAAGATAACAAATTTAAAGACAATTTAAACAAGCATTTTTCAAGATACAAACAAAGAAACATAATTTCAAAAATAACAAAAACAGTGTGAATTTCATATCAAAAACATTTAAAACAAAGAAAAAAACTCGCAAATAACAACTGATTGTTTCAATGAAATCAAGAAAATCTTACTGAGACATGATTTTTTTTAAAGTCAAGAACAGAAAAACAAAAAAAAAACATTAGCAAACAGAAACACAATCGCAAAACACGTCTTTTTAATAATATTTAAAAAAGAAAAAAAAAAGAAAAAAAAAAGAGAAAATTTTACAAAAAATGTTTTTCTTTATCTTGTTGTCATAACAATATTTTCTCGCACTTTTTTTTGTTTACATGCTAGCGACAATCACAACAACGTGTTATCATGATAACTCTCATAAAATTTAATTTTGCATTTTTTTCATTATAACATTATTTTTCTCAAATTTATTATAATTTTTTACATTTCGTCGATCTTGCTATTTAATTGCTTTAATGTATTTAACATTCAAGAAACAATTATCAAAGCTAAATTTTTGTCATTGTTAAAGTTCACACGAGCATTGCACGCGAATAAATATTTTTTTTCACGTGAGAATTTCGAAAACTTTTCACAGTCACTCGATTACTCACTTTTCATTTTGTCTGTTTCTTTCTTTTTTTATTTGTTCTTAATAGTACTCTTTCATTTTCTTGTCAATGACGTTCTTTGTACATTAAAATCAACATATTATTTTTTGATTTAATGTCAAAGATCGCTGAAGAATCAGCTTTTTTAAAAAAAAAAATAATTGTAATGTGTTTTCGCGCTCATTGCATAACTATATCAGTGAAATCTCGCATTTTACGTAAGACATTTCATAAAATTTCATCTCATTTCATGTATGACATAATCATTACATTTTATCTAATCTGTATATAATATTATTATTTTGATTTTTCTTTTCTAGAGATTAGCGATGAGTTTATAATCACACAATTCACGTTTTTCTTAGTATCAATTCGCGCATTTCACGCTTTCATAGTTTAATATTTCGCGCTTAACGCATTTTTGAGTTTAATTCATCATTCTTGTTGTATTTATTAAATTCATTCTCACATATTTTAGCAATTGATTCTAATGCTTTGTTTGTTTGTTTGTTTACAAATGATACGCGATTGACAAATAACATTTAATATTAAGAAAATAACAAAGACTAAATCAGAACTTACTCGTGAACAAGAATTTTTTATTCAATACGAACGTTTTCGATGAATTATAAATAATAAAAAAACGTTCGTAAAGTAATTTTTTTAAATTTTTTGTTGTAATATTCTTGTTGCAAAGAAAATATCAAACATATTTTATATAAATATTGACTAAAACAAGAATAACATCATAAATACGATCTTTTCAATGAGAAAATGAGAGTTCTGTAATAAAGTTCATGATAATTATTTCAAGAAAAACTATTAATTGCAAAATTGTCTTGAGTTTATCATAAGAACAATGTTAACACGTTTTTACTCGTTAACAAAGATTGCATGTGTTGCAATGTTTTTTAATATCATTTATTATATCATGTCAAAAGTATTTATCACGAATGATTTTATTTATGCGTTTTATTTTGAAATGTTTTTTTTAAGAATTATCATAATTGATTTTCAGAATTTTCGCGATCAATGCGAATTGACGTGAAATAAAAACACGTTTATTAAATTTTAATAAATCATCTGAAACGATGTTTTAGATAAAATTTTTAATGATAATCACGTTTTTTTTTTGCATTTCATGCGCGCGTTATGTAACTCAAGAATCTTTGTTTTGTAATTCTTTAATAAAAATGACAAAAAAAAAAGTGTGTCAATATACGTTATCTCAAAAGTAATAATAATATTAATTACGTTTTGTGACACAAAAAAATCAATAAATTCTTTATTATCATGAGTAAGATTATGAATGACTTGTCTCATTGCGTGTTAATACAATGAACACTTATTATCAATTGCGTTTTTATTGAAAAAATCGTGCGCTTAAACGCAAATTAAAAAAAAAATCTTAATTTCAATAATTTCAAATTTTCATTTTTAATTAATTTCATGTTTAAGCTTTTGCTATAAAGTTGACAGAAAAATTTTATTATGAAAAAAATTGAAATAATTTGCGTGACGATTCAGCGCGTTTACGAGATTAATTTTTTTCGAATGATACAAAAATACAAAGTTATAAACGCTTAAGACTTTTGCTTATCTTGTTTAACGTTAATTCAATTTTTTAATTGTTATAAAATATTGAAAATTAACATGATTAGATAATATTTTAATTAAATACTTAAAGTTTTCAAAATAATGTTTTTAGTGTTTAAAAAATGTGACGATAGCGAGAAATTCGCTATCATAAGTCTCGTAATGCGTTTTTGAACTTTGTAATTTGCGCGATCAAAACGTAATCAAGTGTTAAAATTTATCTTTTTGCAATTAAAAAATGATTGTAACAATGATAACATTAAATGTATCAAATTCAATGCGAATACGTCACTTTGAATCGAAATAAGTTAGTAACGAAATCTTTGTAAATTTGTCTTTAAAATTTTAAAAAATGTTTTTTGTTTTCTCAGTTATCACAAATGACAATTTTCACTTTTCTTTCTTGTTATTCTTGATAAAATCGTGAAAAAAGACAATTACTTTAAAGTAATTCTCGATGAATTTGCGATAAAAATTCGCAAATTTCAAAAAAAAAGCAATTTTTTTTGTCTTGTTTGATAAAAATCATTCAAGAATGATTTTAATTCGATTAAGTTTCATTTCAATGCTTTTAAATTTTATCACATAATTTAGAAAAAAGACTTTGTTTATTGCAAATTCGCATTTGCTTTGTTTAATAAAAAGCTTGACGCGTTTAAAACGCTTTAACACAATTTAAACGTGCATTTTATGCTCAGTTTTCAATGAAAAAAAAATGAAAATATTGTCAAGATAAATAACGTAACAAACATTCAAAAAATCACGAAACGCGTTATTAATGTATGTTTGAAATGTCACAAACGCGTTAATTAAATTGAAAAGCATGACTTTATATTTAAAATGATTATAACAAGTGCAAAAAGCAATGAGTCAACGATCTGATTTCTTAATGTGAATGTGATAATAAGTATCACGAAAATTAAGCTTAATGTAAATTATTAAGTTGAACAAGCGATTTAAAGTATCACTGAACAAGAAAAATGAGTAACAATTCTTGATTGTGATGTTATTAACGTTTTTATAATTTATGTAAAAACGTAATTTATCGTTTTTTTTAAGTACAAAAAGCACTGATATTTTTACAAAATTTTTAAATTATTAAATTCAATTCTTGACTAAAGCTTGTTTAATATATTTTTTAAACTTTTTAAGCTTTTTCGATGACTGATTATAAATTAATTTAAAAAATGATTGCTTGTCAAGCTTAATATTAATGACATGTTTAACATTGTTTTTTATCAATATTTAATTTGTCAAAAACTTTAAGAAAAGTTTAATATACGATTTCACGTATTTTAATAAATCAGTCAAGTTAACATTGTGAAATGCGTTATTTGCAACGACAAAACGCGTTTTTTATGAAATTGATTTTATCACTAAAAAATAAATCATTGTTTTTGTTAAGATTTCATTAATAATTGTACAAGCATTAACGATTTTAATAAAAGATTTCTTAACTAACTTAATTTGCTTGCGAAATATTTAATTATTACGTTTTTAATTAATGTTTGAGTTGACTTGCTTAAGTCAAGAAAATTTAAAAATAAAATCATATTTCTGAATGCGTACGTTTTCAGTCTTGAAAAATTACTCGCGCGTTTTTTCGCGAGCGTTAATAACGCGCGCATTAAGATTTTGCATGTCATAAAAATGTATAATATGTTCATTCAATGTCTTAATCATACAAGTTTTAAATTGCGTATAAGAAAAGCAATGTTAAATTATTCATGTTTGATTAACAAAATTTTTTTCAATTTTAAAATTTATGAAAGCGTGAGCAATGATCTTACTCATTAAAATATTAATGTTAAGATTAAAAATTAAAAAAAAAATTTGTCACTTAAACATCACTCTTAAAATTATTGTGACAAGCGTCATTTCGATTATGTGTTTTTTAAATTCTTAGATTTCTAACTCTTATTTTTTTGTTTATTTTTTTGTTTTTTTTTTTTCGCTTTTTGCATTACAGTCTTTCGTGTTATGCGAGCTTAATTTATGAAACGTATATTATTTGCGATTATTGTAAATGCGTTTACACTTGTGTTTCTTGCGATCAAATTTAAAAAAAAATTTACAATTTTTTTCAAATTTATTTTTGTTAAATAAGCATTTGATTTTTAAAATTTGCTTATGTTCTAAAACATTGTTTTTTGCAATAAAAAAATGTAAAAGAAAGTCTTAATAAATCATATTCTCATATCTGTCAGCAAACTTCTCGAGTTCATTATGCACTTTCAATAAAATTTTAGCGTAAATGTGCGTTTTGCGCTATTTATTTATATAACTGATTGTGAGATGTTTTTTTAAATTTTTTAAATAAATGATAAAGTTAAAAACGAACTGATTATCATGTTAACACGCATCATGATATTTTAGTTTTGTTTATCACGTTGCGAGTTAAGAGTTCATGACTTACTTTTTTAGTCAAAAAATAAATGTCTCATGTAAAAAGCTTAATTAAATTATAGCTATAATTCTGTCACTTGATTATCAATTTAGTGTCAAGATGCTATGCAATTTTGAGCATTTTGTGATAATTGTACTTATTAAAATACGCAAATTGATAATAATGAAAAACATTAAATTGAGTCACAAATTTCTCTTATTCACTCAAATCTTTTGCTTGAAATAACTTATTTGTTTTTTTAATAAGAGTCTTGCTCATATCAGAATCATTAAGTTTTTCATGTCACTTGCGTTGATTGTCAAATGCGTAATTTAAGTTTAAAAATCGTGTAAAGTTCGTTTTTTTAAAAAGAAATGTTGCGACTCGTAATTCATAATCATTCTGAGTTTAAGTTCGTTTATTTTTAGTTATTTAAGAAATATTCTTAGTATGAAATTGACAAAATTTTTTTTTTAATGTCTGAATTTCAGCTCTAAGAGAACGAAAATTCTCTAGTTTTTTGTAACGAATTACGCGAGTTTTTTTCGCTTTTAAAGCGCGTTCTATTTTCGCATTTGAAAAATTCTCAATGTTTTCTTACTTTTCAGCGTGAGATTTCTCAACGTTTTTTAATTAATTTACAAAATGTGCTTTTTGTATAAACTTAAAATCGCGAAATGCGTTTTTTTCAATTGAGTTATTCGTGTCTCATGCGAACATTTTCGAATTTAAATAAATTAAGAAATTTTAAACAACAATACTAATCTTTAATTTAACAAATCGTCTCTCTTTTAAAAGCGATGAGAATTGTGAGAATGAATTTAATAAATACAATAAGAATGATAAATTAAACTCAAAAGTGCGTTAAGCGTAAGATATCAGACTATAAAAGCGTGAAATGCGCGAATTAATGCTAAAAAAAACGTGAACTGTGTGATTATAAACTTATCGCTAATTTTTCAAAAAAAAAAATCAGAATAATAATATTATATACAAATCAAATGAAGTGTAATGATTATGTCATACATGAAATGAGATAAAATCTCATGAAATGTTTTATGTAAAATGCGAGATTTCATTAATATAATTACGCAATGAGCGCGAAAACGCATTACATAAAACTTTTACAAAAACTTAATATTATTATTAATTAATTACTAAATAATTTATAAATGATTTATAAATGATTATTATTAATAACATATTTAATATTAGTAAGTTAATATTTTAATTTTTTTATAATTTTAAATATTAATTATTAACTATTTTGTAAATGATTTTTAAATGTTTTAAAAATGTTTAATATTTAAATTTTTATTAATAAACTTAGTTATAAAATATTAATTTAAAGTTAGTTACTGTGTATGTACACATTTTTTTAAAACTTAAATATTTAATTAATATTAATTTAATATTAATTTTTAAATGATTATAAAATATTTAAAAAGCATTTAGAAATTATTTAATAATTACTTTAAATTTTTTTAAAAGTTATTAATCATTATTTATATTTAAATACACTATACTATTACAAGAATGCATTGTAATATTATATATAACTTATATATATACATACATATGTATATATATATATTTTATTTAAAAAAATTGAAAATCAATTATTAATCACTTAAAAAATATTTTAAAATTATGCATATTTCAATACTTTAAATAAATAATAAATTTTAAAAAATCAATTAAAAATCAGTTAACAATTATTTTCTTTTCTTTAAAACTTTTAATTTTTAAATAACTTAAAAAAAAATTTTTCAAAAAATTATGAACATATTACAAAAACAAGTCACATACGCGTAATCATGAAATTTTTGAAATTTTTGTTTAGCGCATTCTATTTCAACGCACGAATGTTTTCACGTGGCGCGTCCTACTCAGCTGGGTAGGGCGGGTCCTACTTGTCTATGTACACGCAAAAGACACACCACACTAACCAGTAAAACCAATTGCACAAAATCCTGCACAAAAAAACCCATTACTGTTCTATTTATAGCATCTTCATGACTCTGAACCCCCAAAACCTTAAATAGGAAAGGTCAGAAGAGAGAGTTCGGATTAGTCAGGTCTGCCGAGGCTAGAGGGCAGACGACACCTTTCCCGATTGGGATATCCGACCCGGTTTTAAAACCCCATCGTCATTGTTCGGGTTCTCGGGTTCGGTGAATTTGATGGATTTGGTTTTTTTTTCATGGTGGGACGGAGGAGGCGATGGAGGAGGTGGTGGAGCGGGGAGGAGAGAGGGAGGAGGGTATATAGAGGGTTGTCTGTTCCTCTTTCTTTCTACTTTCTATTATTTCTAAAGAAGAAAGATTGTACTGCTGTTCAAGATGTCCACCGCATTCTCCTCCCTCCCCATAATCTCTCTCAAACCCCTCTCCAAACCCACAGATGCCGACCTCGCGGATCTGAGTAAACAACTCTACTCCGTCTTCGCCACCACGGGGTTCGCGTACCTGACCGACCTCCCTCTGTCGTTCTCCCATGAAGATGTCTTCGGTCTGGCGAGGAGGTTCTTCGCGTTGCCGGAGGAGGAGAAGATGAGGATCTCGAAGAAGAGTTTTAGGAAGGAGAATGGGAATACGTATCGGGGGTGAGTTTAGGGCTTCGAACCGTTTTGTTGTGCGTGTGTGTGTTGGAGAAGTAAGTGAGCTGACACGCGAGAACCGGAAAAGTTACTTCCCCACACAACCCATCGGCGCATCCGATAATCTGAAAGAGGGGTTCGAAATGGGTCCTCCCACACCCATCACCACCACCGGCTCGGCAACATCCAAGACCTCGAAATTCAAACTCTCAGAACCCAACGTCTGGCCCGACGCAGGGAAATTCGAGGCCAGAGCGGAGATGGAGAAGTTGTATACTGAGCTACAGGAACTTGCGTCGAGGTTGTTGTCCTTGCTGGCTGTGTCGTTGGGGAAGGATGAGGGGTTTTTTAGTCCGTATTTGGAGGACTCGTTGAGTACGTTGCGGTTGTTGCATTATCCGCCTCGTAGTAGTAGTAATGGAGATGCTGCTGCGAACGGGGTCAATGGGCATGCAAATGAGGAGGTCAAACTGAGCTGTACCCAGCATACGGATTCTGGGATCTTGACTCTCCTCCACCAAGATCCGACAGGCGGGTTAGAAGTGCAGGATTCGACCGGGAAATGGGTCCCAGCTCCATACGTCCCGGGGTCAATGGTTGTGAATATCGGAGACTTGATGGCGGAGGTTTCTGGGGGGAGGTTTGTGGCTACGATGCATAGAGTTAGAGCTCCCATGGGTGCGGCTGCTGGAGGCCAGGGAGATGGGTTCGGGAGGTTCAGTGTGCCGTTCTTCTTTGAGCCAGGGGAGAAGTGTGTGGTTCGGCCTGTGGATGATGATGGGGAGGCTGGGAAGGGGGTTGTATATGGGGATCATGTTCGGGAGAAGATGAAGACTTGGGTGGAGTTTAGGGATGAGGATGATGAATAAGAGGAAATTGATACTATTTTTATAAGTTAACCTATGTTTTTGTTTCAGTGGTGAGGAAGAGCTTCCCTTTGCTTCCTTCATCTGCTCAGGACAAAAGAAACTGGAATATAGGGGGTTCTGATAGGTTGAGTCTTGTGGGATTCAATGCCAAGCAATCACGAAACCTCAACTTCAAGGTCTCTCTTCATAGTTGCTTGACGATTGATCAATGATAGAAGGTAGAGATGACGATATAAGTATAAAAACCACTCCGTTTCTTTCCGCTGAATCGCATCAACGCAACGGTAATACAACCTCAGTCGCAATGCCGGGTTTAATCCAGCTCCCAAGTGAGATTTTGCACCATATCGTCTCTTATACAGATCGTAAGGAGTGCAAGGAGCTAGGGCTCACCTGCTCGCTGCTCCGCGATATCAGTAAAGAGTGGTTTTTTCGAAGCGCAACCCTCTCTCCATACAAGTGGGACAGATTTGAGGAGCTTTTGGCGAATCGGCATCTCTCTCAATTCGTGACTAAGGTCTATGTCGATATCAGTGACTGGAACGCCGTGAGTTAAAAGCCTATCCCTACTGGAAGTTATGGATACTGACGATTGATTAGAGTGCGTTTGACGGCTATGAAGGTCGGTACGATGAAAATGATGAAAATGATAAGATATTTTTTCCCGAACGGTTTTCGGAGTTATTTGATCGTCTCAAGGAGTTTTCGAAACTGCAGAGCGTTGTTCTCCGCTATTCCGAGGAGTATTACAATGATATGTCATGCTGGAAGGAGACCACGCAAGACTTTTACTTCCGTTCAAATGTGATGAAGCAATTCATGCCTTCGATTTCATCCCTGCCTCGACTGCCCCGGGAATTGGCGATTTGTGATATGCAGAACGTCAATGAGACGGATCCAAAAACGGTAGCAATGATCACGAAGGTTCTGGAAGGCCTGCAGTCCCTTCGCCTCAATATCACTAATGAGCATGTTGAGGGAGATGGTGAACTTGATATCGAGGTATAGTTTGCAACTAGTGCTCCAGAAGAACAGATCTAGTAACTCAGACTAAAACCTTTTTCGGACTACAGATGGATGAGCCTCATATATTTTTAAACGAGTTACCCTCATTCTGGCTAAAGCCACCTGCATTGAATCTTCAACACCTTACACTCTACAACACTATCTACTTTGGTTTCTATCCGAAACTCGATCTTCGTGGGGTTCATTTCCCACAGCTCAAAACCTTATCGCTGGGGAACCACACGTTCGTCCATGACTCTCAGTTGCACTGGATTCTATCCCACAGCGCGACACTCACGGAACTTTATCTTGACGACTGCCCGATCCTCTTTGAAATAGTTATCTACGATAAAGAGGGATCCTACCTAAGCCCCGATAAATTCAGACCACATCCTGAATTTGAGGCTACGTATTACGCGTCTTACGAGACGCGCTGGCATGACTACTTTCGAGCTTTCAAAGATGGGCTCCCGCTACTACAACGTTTCCGTTATGGTAATAGTCCTTATTGGTGGAATGTTGACGCCACTCCGTTTGAGCGCGAGACAGAGATTCAGATTCGCATGACTGATGAGAGCTATCTGGCATTTTGTGATGGTATTGGGCCGAGTTCGTCCCTGCAAGACCTGTTAGATATGTTCAAGGAAGAGGATGATATAGGGTGGGTAGCTGGAGAGCCACTGTTGCCTTCAGAGGAGGATAAAAGGGCTCTGGAAGAGCTGTGTGCTAAGATTGGTCAACCATTGTAGATTGACTGATAAGTTAGGGTAAGCGCGGCCCCTGGCTAAAGCAGGAACCTGATAATAGACCCTGATAGGTTTAAGAGACAATTACATGACGTGTTCCTGGCAAAAAAAATTGCAAACCTCGATGTCCCGAGATGGAGTGCATGATCCCATTTTAACCCGTTAAATAACCAAGCAAAAGCAGTTCAAATCTCTTGACCCATAGCACTTAATTCCTTCAACTCATCAAGCTCTTTTAAGAAACCCTCATACTTCGTCTTGGCTAATTTCCAACAGGTCAATCCCAGCGGAAGTCGGAGCGGGACACGCTCCCCACGGCTGGCGATGCTGAATAGGGTCTCTGCTAGCGCAGAGGGTTCGATACCCATACCGGACTTTATGCCCATTTTCACATACGTCTCAAGTTTCCGGGCCGGCATATCATCGGCTGCGTAGGCTGGATGGGGTTGGGTGTGGGCTTTGCTGTGGCCTTCGAAGTTGGTTTTGACACCGCTTGGTTCCACGATGCAGAAGTTAACTATTGGCTATGGTTAGTATTGGGTGTTTTGCAACATGCCGAACGGTCTAAACGAATGAAACGATTGGTCCCCTTCCAAAAAGTAGAACTTACTATTCCAATCAGGATGCATCTCCCTAGCCACAGATTCCGAGAACCCTTCCACGGCAAATTTACCAGCATGGTAATAAGCATGGCCGGGGAATGCGCACAGCCCAGCCAACGACGAGATATTGAAAATTAGACCGCCTCGACGACCTCCGGCTTGACGCATAGCTTCAACGCTACGCATCGTCACGCGCGCAGTACCGAAAAACAGAGTCTCCATCTCCTGATGACTCTCCTCCTCTGTCGCAGACTCAGTATCACCTGAGAGGGAGTAGCCTGCATTATTGACTACGACATCGAGATTGAAGTCTTTGCCGAAATGCTCCGCAGCTGCAGTGAATGCGGAGTTCACGGAACTGGCCGACGTAACGTCCAGAGTAAGCTTGAGGATGTTGGCGTTGTCGTCAGGGAGATAAGAGAGGCTGGAGGGGTTGCGAGCTGTAGCGATCAGGCGCTGGTTCGGCTTGCTTGCTATTAAATTGGCGATTTCTCGGCCGATGCCGGATGAACACCCGGTAACTGATGGGGAATATTAGTGGCTTTGGAGGAAAACTCCTAAAAGGGATGGAGTAGGAGTTCGCCTAGCCAGACCGCATCGTCGGGAAGTTTATACGGCTCGGTATTAACTGGATTCATATTGATCGAAAAGGATGTGTTCAAGTAGGGCTATGAGAGATCTGAAAGGCGGCTATTCTATCTGAGTGATAGACTTGTTGATGTCTAGTACTTGCTGGGGAGGTAGGTATGGTTTTCTGCTCCTGGACAGCACCCCATATTTATATCTTTTTGCCATTTGCTTCGTCCTTTTTATCTCTCTGCCTGAGGGCCACGGAATAACTCAGTATGACAGCACGACTCAATGGCCCCCAAAGGCTCGAAAATGAAGCTATCCTGTTGAAGTGACCGCTTGCTTGGCGGCGTCCAAAAGGGGTTTAGGGTTAGGGCATTATGATGCTTTTCTTCGGCTTTTTATGAGCTCCCGCGTTCTTCTCCCGACAACGTGCCTCGATTTCATGGCTCACTGCATATCGGCGAGGGAAACCAGTTATCCAAGTTCTCTAAACCAATAAACCAAACCAACCTACATTAGGTACATGTGCTTTAAAGTCACATGGCACCTAAGTCAATTCTTTTATAGACCCATCAATTTCTGTGTGGCTCTTTCAACTATATTTGAGAGATGCTAATCCCAAATTGGGGTCGGGGAGCATGGAAGAGAAAGGAGTTTGATGAATGGCTCATCTAAAGAAGCTTTTATAAAATGGACGAGGGTTGTCAAAGACACTAGTATCCAGCTACTAGAAGCCCGGCCGTTTCTTTAACAGACCTCGGGGACTGAAAGAAAGCGTGGTAGACAATACCCCTGAATGATGATTCGCGAAAAGGATGTTCAAGTGTCTTGAACAATTTGTCGAACAATGCCGCATACGTCAGCTAGGTATATTTTCGAAGACTTTGAAGCAACTGTGTGCATGAAAGACCAAAGGATCGGAGTGAGTGAAAGCCGAAAGGAGACTCCCGATTCAATCCTACGGTAGCTTCGCTTCGACAATTTGAATCGATATGCTCAGCCTCCATAAAGTGTAAAGGGGGCCAAGGCAGATGGGAACCAATCTGCTAGACAGAATAAGTCCCAGGCAAATCCTTAAATCTCAAGAAGTTCATGATGATTTTCAATCAACGACAGAATGTGTTGCCCAACTCGTTTCATAACAACTTCTCAGATGGGTTTGACTTTTGAAGATGGCCAAGGCTCAGCACATGTGAGGCCAATAAACTATTCAGAAACCGGAAGAAGGAGAATGCTAAAAAAAGACATACAACATAATTGTATACGATGGAAGTGAAGTTGATAAGAATATATGTTCGGTCACTCCGAAGTTTGATATTTGTGCCGATGTCTCGGCTTCCCGCCACGGATAATAGTAAACCCGAGGTTTGACGACTTCCGAAACGCTAGTCAACCCTCCGTCTTCAATATATGAGACTCTCTGTACTTCAACATCAAATCCATCGCCTTCACTTTGCGACTCGAAATGTAGGATACTCATCGGAGATTTATGCAAATGGGAAAGTTTTTATTACCCAGCACAGTGTCTGCTGAGATCCCATAACAGCACCGGTCTCAGAGGGACGGGAGAGCTTCATCTCCTAACTGCGCCTTCCTCAACAGCGGGCAATGCCGCCATAATTTCTATACTACTATCCAAACATCTACAACGGCGCAATACGACGTTGGTTGATCTCACAGTGATGTGAGCGTCAATTAGAGTTGCCGACGTAACTGCCCCGAGGTCAGGATATTCATCCTTCGTCAACGGGCTATTCAAGATGTAAACATATATAACCCAGGAGAAGCACCGCTTCAATATGTCTCCTCCATCAGCTTTCGATTATTTCCTTTGATACATTGTCTATTCTAGCTGCGCTAGACCTTTCGTTTAATTCTTTCGCTCTAAGACTTGCCTTTCCCGAACCATCCTTTTCAAAATCCTCCACAGTTTCTTCCACATTTCGAAACAAAGCTTACTACTCTTCCATCAAACAAAATGGTTGCCAAAACTCTTCTCGTTGCGCTGTTTACTTTCAACTGTACGTTTTCAAAAACATTCATGCTATAACTTCCCTATATATATGTGAGGCCATTCCATTTCTTACTCATCCCTTTCACAGTGGTCGTTCTCGGTCAAGATCAGAACGCCGACGCAGCCGGCAACGGTAACGGTCAGCAGTTCATCACCGGTGCCTGTGAGAGCGACGCAGACTGCGCTTCGGGATGCTGCGGTTTCAACTCGGGTCTCTGCGCTGGAGCCGTTGTCGCGCAGGAGCGAGACGGTGGCTGCGGCTTCGGTGATGCACAGTCTAACAACAACGCCGCCCAAGCTGCCCAGGGAGGTGGGGCTGCCGACGCGAGCAACAACGCCACCGCTGCAGCGACTACCGCTGCAGATACATCAGCAGATCAAGCAGCCTCGAACGCTGATGGCGAAAATGCCGATGCGGCTGGAAACGGCAACGGTCAGCAATTCATCACTGGTGCCTGTGAGAGCGACGCAGACTGTGACTCGGGATGCTGTGGTTTCAAGTCCGGTACCTGTGCTGGTGCGGTTGTTGCCCAGGAACGCGATGGTGGTTGCGGCTTCGGTGATGCCCAACCGAACGACGATGCAGCGGTCGCCCTTCAGGGAGGAAACCGTAAAATGCGTCGCGGCTTCCGGAATGCCTATGCATAGAAGATTTTGAGGGTTTAACTACCGTTTTAACACATTTGGCTCCGGTATCTAAATGTTATTTGTACTATAATGGTGGCTTTAGGTTGATACGGTCATTGGTCATGGGAGTGTTCAGGGGATTTGAGCACTGGATGGGTCTGGATTTTGGATTATCGGGGGTTATACATAGTTTAATGATACTGGTGTTGCTTCTTATCGTCCAATTGCCCTCTGATAATGGCGTGCTTGAATGCCTTACGATAGAAGTTTCTGAAATTTGTCTAACAATAATGTTTCTGCCTTGGAAAATCGACAATCTCTGGAGCATACAACCGTTGTATGTTGATGCTCGTCGTGAGAGTTGCCTCTTACCATTCGTCTCGCCCATGCTAGTATTAGTCTAAATGCAAGTCATACTTTTAGATGGATACGAATACGGGGAATCACACCAAACCCCACCCCAGAAGACAGTCATATAAAAGAAGTCGCAAACGCAGATTATAAAGTTGGTACACATTATTCATTCCATTTCACTCAATATATCAAGATGGGTGACTTTTCGATCCGGCGCTCTATTATCACCTCGTCGGATGATACCTTAATTCCTCCATCCGAATTCACCACTCCTGAGCAGCTAGCGATTCTTGAAACTCCGGAAAGATGCGATCTTCTGGGTATAATCCACCATAAAGAATTCTATCGCACTCAGGCTCGGTCTGATCTGGAAAACGCTATTTTCTGTGCCAGAAAAGTAGCTGAAACATGCCCGAAGGAAGACCCCTTGCGGAAAAAGTACCTTTTTCGTTTAGGGAATTGGCTTGCTTCTTTTTGTGATCGATATGGGGATATAGCGGGGCTGCATGAGGCCCTTGAGTTTTTGAAGGAGTGCTTAGAGGAGGACGAAGGGAGAGATTCTGGGAACCTAGAGGGAGGACGCAGGGCAGATGCGTTAGGTTGCGTTGCACGATGTCATAGGCTTCTATACCTCGAAAATGAGTCTGAAAGCGATTTTGATGCCTCAGTTAAAGCGAACGAAATGTCATACGATATATACTCCGACCTCGAAGCCGACAAAAAAATTGCTACGGCTGAACGTGCGTTGGCAATTGTCTACGAAGATAGGTATAAGAAGACGAAGGATTCCACTGAACATCTAAATAAAGCTATTGAAGAGGCCCGATATGCTATTTGGTCCAGTGAGCGTTTTGATTCCTGGGAGGATTGCATGAGAAGCTTGTCAGGCTTGTATGAAGATCGATATATTGCCTCAGTCAAAGAAGAAGACGAAGAAGTTTTCCAAGAGGCGATAGAATATTGGGAGGATCTCTTTGTGGACCAAGAATCCGAGAAGCATAAAGTGGCTTACCAGTTTGAGATTGGAAGGGCGTATTTTCATCTTACAAAGATAACTAAATCGTCTGACGACGGGATTGAAGCCTCGAGCAACATTCGAAGAGCAATACAGTCTACTCCCAACGACGACCCGGCCCGACCAAAGCGCATGAGACTTTGGGATGAGTGTTTTGAATTCCTCTCCAACACCGTCGGGTTTGACTTCCGCGGCTGCGCAACAGAGGCTGAAATTAAAGCGAAAAGGAGACATTTGTATCGCTTAGAGTCTGAGAAGGATAAAGCAAAGCTGCTAGAGGAATTGGCATTTATGCGCTACGCACGGTACCAGTCTACAGAAGCAACCAGTGAGGTCATCGCCGCGAATAACGCTTTAGAAGAATCCGTTGGGTTGACACCCGAGGACGATGACGAAGACCGGGTCCGTCGCCTTAGGACCATTGCTTTTTTCTGCCAGGACCTCTACAAAGAGAAGGACAATCCCCGGTATCTCGACGAGGGTATCCCCTGGGCAAGGAAGGCTGCGAAGGTCTGTGAAGATTCCGAGAAGATTGACAATCCACTCAAAGCACTCACTCTGCATACGTTGGCACGAATGCTCTCCGACAAGGTTGACGAGGATAGCTTTGGCGATCATGTGTTAATGAAAGAAGCCGTTGACTATGGCAAGAAAGCTGTGGAACTGATAAGCGAGGAATGTAATGAAGATGATAATTGCGAGTATTGTGAGGATAGGAAGATGTTTCTGAGAGACCTGGAGAGTTTTCAACGGACGTATGATCGCGCAAGCGGCATATCATCTAGGACAGACGATGGCCAGGGTTCTTCACGTACAGGTGAAGGAGAGGGATAGCATTTCTCCCAAAACTTGAGGAGGAATGCGCCGCAGACATTCGCCGTCCTAATGGGTGCCATTGGCTTGTTGATGGACTGCAGTGTCACTAGTTCTCTGCTTAAACAGCGCTGGCCTCTCTCATATTCACCATCGGCGGCTGAGTCAGCGTTATGATAACATTCCATCCTCGGTCACCAGACTCACCTTTGGAAGAGAAATCCAATGCAAGATGCGGGAAATGGTTGAGTGAAAGAATGACGAATTCCCGTCTGAAAGATTGATAATATTTCAAAGAACCATCGCAAGCTTAGTTTCTCTTGTTGCCCATTTATTGAACCGTAAACCGTTCCCTTCCTATCAAGGGAGCTCTTAAAGCCTCTTTAGGAGTTCAAGCAAGATATCCTCCTCCGTTCAGTCTTCCGTCTCTACCCCTCTGGTTCACTGTTAAACCAGTTAAGGCTTAAGCTCCCAGATGAAATAAGGCAAAATGAGCCCAAAGGCTTTCCAGATTACCAAGGACGCCACAACCCCCATGTACGGCTTCTTCCACGAAGGTGCATCCGCCAGGATGAGCCAAACGGTATAGAGGGTGACCCCAAAAAAGTGATAAACGAGGACCCAAGGTGACTGAATTAGGCCCGCTAGCATTCCACATGGCTCTTCCTTGCTTCTTCCACCGCGCTGGAAGTATCGGAAACAGCCATTCTTAAGAACGTTTATTGCAGCGTCGTCGGCGGCGAAAAGCGTATATAACGCCATGGCGAGGACATTGATCAGGGAGGAGCCTTGTTTCCTATCCCAATGGAAGCGAGCTATCTGCTTTAACACCGCCTTCGAATTGTTAAGTGATGGGACATTTTCTGGGGCCAGTAGTTCCGAAATTAAGAGGACATCGTTGAAGGCAACTGTCATGCCGCCTCCTGTTAGTGGATGTCGCATATTTAAGGCGTCACCTATAATAAGAAGTCCCGGAGTTTTCTGAGAAGATGGAGGAAGAAAGGAGTTTGGCATGCTTCGGAATTTTCGACGCGATACAGCAACGCGAAAACTCTGCTGACAGCCAGACGGCAGCTCCGGGAGCACTACATTGAGCATATGAGCCTTTATGCCGCCGGCAGACGGGCTAGCACTAGGTAATCCGACGGGTACGTCCATGAAGATGCGGGTTTCGTGGGTACTTATTTGGTAGAGAAGGATTGGAGGTGCATTAGAAAGAACTACATGCCCATATTGGGGTCGTGGAAGCTTAGCGTCGAAGAGTTCAAGGGCCCAGAATTTAGAGCGGCTCGAAGGTTTATTAGGAAGGTAGGTTTTGCGGAAGGTAGAAGCATATCCATCAGATATTATAACCAGGTTAGCGGGGTACTGGGGCGTTTAATATTAGACCAACGGGGTTCCATAAACAAGGGAGTGCGGACGATGCTGTGTCAGTTAAAGAAGCCAAGAGACAACACTCACATAAATCTTCTCCTTCTCCACCCCTCGTGTCGCCATCACACCCACCACCTTGCCTATAGATTCGTCCCGAAGTACATCGGTGACCTTGGCTTCCACCACAGTCACATTAGGCGTGTCAATCGCCGCTTTACGTAAGTTCTGAACAAAGCGCCCGTGGCGGAATGAGCGGCCCTCCGGGCGCACTCCTATTTTATTAGAGATCTCGGGGTAGGGGATATCAACCGGCTCCTTGAGATATGAAACGTGGTATCCGTAGCAGGGGACGGCATCGATGCCTTCGAGACAAACTGGCACATACGCAAGGGAAGTAATCAGCTGCCGGGAGGTCATGCACCCACGGTGAATGCTGTCGCTGGAGCTCATGCTCACCACTCAAGCCCAGCGCCTTGAGCGCCCTGACACCTCCGGGATGGAGCAGCTCCCCCACTACGCGATCAGGTTCCGTCAAGCTCTTCTCTAAAAGGACGACTTTACGTCCCTGCTTCCCAAAGGCCACCGCGGCCGCGCATCCTGCCACTCCCGCGCCAACAATGACGATGTCAATTTCGTTTTGCGGCTGGTGCAGTACATCAAAAGGGCGATCAGCCATAGCTGTAATTGTAGCCTGGGTGGGCGTACCAGTTGAGAACGGTGAGGTCTTCTTAGCAGGCTTGTCCGCTCAAGACCTTTATTCTTGCATAGTACCACAGCTAAGGAGGTAGGGAAGACAATGATGAATGAGTGCTGCGGCGGCGACATCATGTAAGAAAGGGTTTCCTGAACTCGAGAAGCCGATAGAATGGTCGCACATGTAATGACCGCCATGGCTCGCGAGGAAGATACATCACAAAAATCTGCATGCATGCATCTTGGTCACAAATGCAACAAACCCCCTTACTTCGTACGAGCGGAAATCATCCCTGGTTATTGGTCAGGATATTCGTAGTACTCATGTGCAGCATTCCTACATGTATTTGCTCGTCAATGCCCTAGATCTCCACCAAACTAGTGGGAGGCAGGTTTTTTTTTAGCGTTGTAGTAGTAAAATGACACTGGGCCTTGAGTAGGAAGGTACCTACCTAGCTTTCAAACCTTCTTCATGCGCCTTCCCAACCCCTAACCTTCTTCTCAATTCCTTCTTCCGCGTCGTGATATAAAGAAGATAATACAATACAAATGAATGTGAAGTCTCTAAATCTATCTAAAACAAAAACCTGACATATCGCGTCCTGACTAATCATGACATAAATACATCAAGAAAAGACTATGATTTATGAATGAGATGACCGACATAGAATACCAAAGTTCCAGATTCGACCGAGAGTGTCGCCACCCGAAGCCCACATGAGTCCAGCGATATATTCGTCCGGGCCAGGTGTGTAATGTGACCTCTGCATAGAGCCTTCTAATTTATCAAGTGCTTTCAATAAACAGAACCGAATTGACCGATCGTAGTTTGTGGAAAGCTAAGTATATAGAGATAAGAATTAGTTTTCGTTTTTGCTTCCCCTGTAAGAAAGCGTAGGATGATTTTATATATGGATACGCACCGAGACAACTGGCGCCAGTACAACCGATGATACGGTGGTGATAGTAAGTCCAGTTATGTATTCTCCTCCTGGACCGTCTACGGGGAAATGCATTGGCGTTCCTTCTCGTACTCCGTAAAAACACGTGGTTGGTGTATTATGTGGGCTATCTCTTGACTGATAGGCAAACTCAAGGCCAATAAGGCCTACGTTAAAATAACCCACGTATCCGGTAATTTTAACCAATGAATCTCGAGTGTTGAAGAGGTGGTATTGTACAGGATTGTACCTGATATCCCAAGGAGCGCGATATTGCTTGTGTATTTTGTGGTACAAGTGGCGCTCTATATCCACAGTGGTATCCTCTGGGGGGGCTTCCCTCCAGAGCAAGTGATAGCGGCTATCCTGAGGTTTGGTAAGCAGACTGTCAACCCCCAAAGCGGTAAACTTGGTTGCCTGAACACAATTCTATCAGTCGGTTGCAAGAAACCGGAAGAGAAAAGGATGGAAAGAAATGTGCGACGAACATCAAAATGGCCTATGAGCCGTTTACCCGGGGGCAAAATGCCCTGAGACAATTGGTCTATTGAAACAGGCTCATAAATTCGACCAACTTCAAATCCACGATCCGTGACCAAATACAACCCTCGAATTCCCATGCTGTCCAAGTAGCAAAGGATTTCCTGGACAAACCCATGTGATGTAGTATCGACAAGGAATGTCTCGCAGGAATCCTTCTGGAAATATCCTAATCCACTGGCGTTGTCGTTTATTCGAAGGCCGCTTATATATCGTCGACTACCAAGCTGAACTGTCGATATATGGAATGATTGTATTTCTTGTGGAGGCGGCAAAGTTAGTTGGGCCCGATCACCCAAAAAGCCGTCTGTCTCGAGAAGAATCCGACAGCTAGGGGCTTTCTCTTTTCCCTCCAGTGGTTTATCCGCGTATTTTGAAACCAACCCAGCCATGTGGTCGGCAACGGGGAGAATGCGACGGCGGTTACGAATTGCGGGTCCGGCATCAGCAGATAATGATAGATCTTTAACTTTCCAAAAGAGGGTGTACCAATGGACGTTAGAGGAATGCCATATTTCCCTAAACTCGAAAAGGTGGCCAAATTCCATTCTATGTTTGAATCTAGATCTCCAAAATGTATGAGTTAAGTAGTCAGGGACGGCAGGAGAGGCGATCCAGAAGTTAAGCAAGTCTGGTATAGATAGCTGTTTCACAATCATCAAAATCACCTCCAGCGGGAGAGTGTGCAAAGGAGGCCCGGTTTTAGAATATTTTACTGCGGCAAGAGAAGCTTGACTTTGAGGGTCACGCAGCCGGCCAAAAATTGGCTTTTCATCCATTGAAGCCATATCTTTGGCTTGTGCTTGTTCGACAAGCACGGAAATTGGCTTGATATCAACTGGATTGAATGTCGCATCATGTACTGCGGGGATGATGAGTTGGCCTGGACAGAGTTAGACGACAAGCATGTTAATCCGGAAAAGGAGAAGAATTCATACCAACGGCATCTAAGAGGCCTCCATAGTCGCCGGCCCAATCACGCCCCAGCCCATCCAAAGTCGAATGATGCAGTCGGTATAAGAAATCAGTATAGCGGGAATTTGCCAAGTCTTCTATACCATAAAGCTGTGCCTGGTAATTTAAAATCTGCCAGCAAGATTCATGGATGGGATAGCCAACATTCTCTGGTTCTAGCCGAGGGAATGAACGTGACCGGACGTCAAAAGTAATACTGTCACTATCTTGATAGCTTTCATCATCGCAATGTTTGTGGGGTTCCAACGGTACCCTGCCGCTGATCATGCCATCCGGCCCTGAATTGCGGCCGGTGCCCGACAGAAAAGACTCCTTGCTGTGAACTGGAATAGAATTAGTGAGAGATTCAAGTACAGAGGCAGCAACTTACTTACACGCACGAAACTCGCTCAGCCATTCTGAAGCAGCATTGCAGGAAACACCATGTTGTTCGAGGTTATTATAAAAGCTCAACACATCCCGATGGCCGATGATTAGGAAGCCACATATTGAGCAATTGAAATGCAGCAGCAGGCCTGACTCTAACGCAGGCAATGACATGCCTGTGGAGATCTGTGGAGAAGGCACAGGAGAGCGAAGTTGGGCAGTTTATTGAAGACAACAATTATTGGAGACAGCTTGTTAGATCAGAGTCATTATTCATTTCACTCTCGACTGAATCTAAGTTACATACCTAGGCATGCACCGAATTCTTTGAACGAACTGGACTTGGTTAGTCTTTCACTCTCGCCAAGGTCCTTATTAAACAAACCAAGTTCGTTACATTAGCAATCTACGGAGTACAAGCGGTAATAATTGTGACAAAATTTTCAAGAGAGACAAAAGACCCAAGATTCAAGTGTGCGAAAGATCCTGTACGTATTGATTGAGTCCAAAGCAAAAGTTCCTTGATATAAAGAGGGAAAAGCAACAATATACACATGGTTTAAATAACTGGGAAAGAGTCTGGTTCTCAATAAGAATTGCGCGCTGACTTCAAAACCAATCTTCCCAACAACAGTCGGTCAGATTCGTGAAACAGAGAGAGATATTGGCTTTTTTTCATCCAACGGTTTGACGCTTGAAGTGACACTTCATGTCCCCTCGTTCTCTTCTTCGGGTTTCGAAGGCGTTTATCCATTGGTCATTACTCCACGCTATTATTAGAACTATCCAAGGAAGACTGTTCTAAATTCTATGTTGAGCCCAGTGCATATCAGATATGAATAGTATATGTAATCGTCCGTCGAAGCACCAGTTCCTTCCGATCGGATTCGTCGCCATATACATAGGTCGGAGGGTCCAACGAGACCAGCGAGTCGCGCGAGAGCAACTGCTTCGCTTCGATACGTACGGCTGGTCCTCCCAGAGCCACAGAGCTCCTCAGACATGCCAAATATAGCAATCCCTCTCCAGCACATGTGCGATCATCCTGTTTGAGCGACCCCCTGGCTACTTCCAGTCAAGACTTACCAGCCATGTGGGTAGATCGCTACGAACGTCGAGGGGTCCAAATCACATATGTGCGTTCATAAATGGAGGGCGGTTAACGCACTGAGGGCGCGTCCACTGCCTGCCAGCAATGCTCCCCCACGCGCTCTCCCCCTGCGAGAAGGCAGAGACCCAACGCCCAGGCTTTCCTCAATCGTCTACTGCTATGAAACAGTGCTCTCAACACACAGTTTGTAACGCTAGCTTCGAATATCGGCTCCTAGATAACGAACGAGGGAAGGCGTAAGCAGCTGTGTAACATCAGGTTTCTTTTCCACCCTAGAGATCCCAGAACCGCTGCGACTGGCAACATCGTTTGTACTTGTCCTATTCAAAGGACGCGTTGGTGGCCAGACACTGTCCTGGCCTGGCTTAAATACCCTCCTCTCCCCTCATGCCCAAACACCTCAACGGTCGAAGTAACGTAACCCTTCGAAGCTTTCCTCTGCCATCCTTCCCATCCACAAAAGCACCATTTCCTTCAAGCCTTTCCTCCGTCATACCCCCATCCACAAAATCATTATTTCCTTCTAAGAGTTCCTTTGCTATACTTCATCTACCGAATCGTTTTTCCCTTGCGCATCGGCAGATTCCCAGCGATGCCATTTCAACCCCGAGGCCTCGTCCGTACGCCCTCTAGAGAGGAGCTCTGGGCGGAAACTCGAAACGTCAATTTGGACCTGCGTGAATCCAAAACATCGGAATTCTTCATGACATATTCATCAAGAACGACAACGGCTACTATGTGAATTCACAGCAGCCCCCTGAAGAGGGAAGCCGAAAATATTGCGACTTCATTGTCTCGACTAAGGGCGGCACTCACAGAAAAGTTCGGCTGATAGTCGTGGAAGCAAAACGGCTCAAAGTATACCAGTCAAGCACCCAAGTTGAAGCCCTAGAGCGGCAGCTCTCCGACTACTGCAAGCAAACCGTACAGAATGTTGCTGTTGCCGATGCTCCCTTTGTGTATGGAATGGCTGTTGTCGGGACACTCGGCAAATTGTTCTCTATCGACCCGTTTCAAGATCCTCGTCCCATATCGGCCGAATTTGCCAATAGTGCCGGCGCAAATGGGGACGGTTACAGAGATGCCAAAGAAGATATCTGGTATACAGCTTTCGAGCTGATTAAGTCTATACCTCCGACCGGTGCTTTGGCAAAACCGCTTTAATCTACCTTACGTCCGTCCAGTCAATTTGTGAGTATTCCCGTTAAAATTAATACGAAAGTGGCGCCAGCTAATGATGTACATTAAGCCAGATGACGATGGCGTCGATAATCTCCCGCTCTAGAATCCGTTCCCTTTCGTTTACGTGAACGAGCTATATGACTGGCATGATAGGTTGATAAGAAGTGAAAGGAATATGAACGCAAATGCTGGCAAGCGGGTTGGTTGATGTTGGGATGTATTTATATTATTATTTACTCAGCACAAATTGGGAGCTTCTGAGCCGATGGTCACATGGTACTACTGGAATGTTTGCAAGTCTGACGGGTTTAAAGTAGCTTCATTTTTCATCATAGTTTGTTTGACCTCCGCTGTTTTTTTGCCTGGCCAGGCTCACGGCTTTTCCGTTAAGACCAAGGAATTTGTAGATTCGTAGGGGATTTCACTTTATTTAAAGGTCGGGAGAAACACTCAAGGGTCTGGGGATTTTAGATGGGTGTGTAGTTCCGGTTCAAAAACAGGTAATTGAAGTCGAGTTCTGATTTCTGCCTTGGATGATATTCACGTTCCTCTTGCTTCGTGCCGTCGAGTTATATTTGCAAAGATCAAAACATGCGGTTAACAGTGCAGCTTCTTGTTAAGACCCGTACAGCATAGCATGAAGTCTCGCTCCCGCTATCAGCACTCTCCAGTTGCCAAACCTGAAATAAGTTGTCAATTTTTTGTAAGTATGCTGTGATTAACCGAGCCCGAGGATGTCTGATTGTGTAGAAATAATGAGTTTGAATCACAACAATAACTTTCACATCGCATTCCTCGATCGATTCTTTCGAGCTAGCAATCCTCGCAGCTATATATCTCAATAGTTCTTAACAATCTTCAAAATCCAAGCAAGATGAAAATTCATATATGAAGTATATACCAAGGTATCTATGTTCAAAACGTATAACGATAAAACTTAGGGTGCGATAAGTGAAATGGGGCAGGTAGACAGGATATCGCGGATTCCGCCGTCGTTGCTTGTTAATGAGCGAAAGAATCGAGTGAAGTTGGAGCGGAGATACGATTATTCATTGAGACTATGATGCCAAGAATGTGCCAAGATAAACCGGGAACCATGTACATCGACGTCATCTTCGTTGGGTTTAGCTCCCTCTCTTGGCTTTTCTTTCTTCTCCATCAACGAGAAAACGTTCGACAACGCTTTGCGCTTCTCCCAACGGCGGAACTTTGATCTGGCTCTCGGCGTCTTGCTCAGAAGAACGAATTCGATATTCGATGAATTGCGAAGATGAATAACGAAACGAATTGATAAAAGACCATCGATTAACAAGGAGAAAACTAAACGACAAACCACCACTTGTTCCGACGAAAGGAACACGCCATGGCGCAACAAGGCGGGAACGTTGGGAAGAGGGGCCCTACAATTCTTGTAGGTTTGCTGAACTAGATCAGATGTCTTTGGGATTCTCTGCTAATCAAACATTTCCCCACTCTTAGGTGACCGACTCACGGGAACAGCCTCCGCGACAACGACAGTCCCTAGCCCCAAGCCATCCACCTTCACGCTTTATAACAGTTGACAATGTTTTACAATATGCATCGGATATACCATCAATGCAACAGCGGCATCCTCCACAGGGGATTAGAGCCCGTCCGCGATCGAGGCTTGGAGCAGCTAGTGGGACAATGGATCGATCCACTACCGCTGGGGCAACGGGGAGCGCAGCAGGGGCACAACCTAGACTCCGAGCTGTTTCAAGACTTGCGAGTCAACCACATTTGCCGTCAAGGACGACAAAGGTGAGCGAGAAGCTCGTGTTGCTACCTGAGACGGATGAGATGGACGAGGAAGAGGCGGACGAAGAGGAGAGGCTAAGAGACCTTGCGGAGGAGGAAGGCGAAGGATCGGAAGTACTACGAAGACTTGCAGCCAGGGAGAGAAAGTTCAAGAAGGATAGAGAGCAGGATTTCGATGTCGATAACGAGGCGGCCCCATTGATGGTTGATGAAGCTCTTCGACGCCATCGGCTTCCACCCGAGAAATCAAAAAGTTATGCTGAGCGTTTACCAAAATCTCGAAGAGCTGAAAAACTTCCGCGTGTCACGGCTTATTGCACTGCCCAGGCTTACAAGTTGAATTCAACTGCGGCTTTCTTACAAGAATGGCATGGTGCGAATACGAAGCTCTACGACGATTGCTTGTATACGGCATATCATCTACCGCTTCTACCCGGAAAATATGGCTATAGACTAAGAAGTAGTCCGGCACTGAAAAGTGCTGGTGGCAAGGCTGTATTGGATGAGGAGATCGAGAGAAACGAAAGGAGGGATTACCATGATGAATATTTCTCCGAAGAGGATGAGCATTCCGTACGCAATGCAGATCAACCCGATGAACGTCGCCGTGGGCGTGCTGAGAGAGGGGAAATAGACGAATTGAGGCAAAGCGAAGACGAAATCAACCAGAGAGGCCACCAAGATATTGACGGATTGGGGACGGGTGACGACCCCTTATCTCGTGTAGCGGGCCCAACTGGAGCTCCTCCGAATGCATTTGCATTTGCAGAAATGTTTGTCTTCAGCTACGGGGTTGTCGTCTTTTGGAACTTCACCGAAAAGCAAGAAAAAGACGTACTTGCCGATCTTTCCTTCTCAGCATCACCGACGACAGGCATTCCCCTTTCCCTCGCAAGCCACCCTCTTGATGCGGAGGACTTCGAGACTGAAGAATTCCACTTTGAGTATTCGACTGAGATAGCTCGACCTCGTGTCTACAACGACATGATCACACTGCGTAGTGGAGATCATATGATCAAGCTGTCCATTAGCCACGCAATAGCGCAGAGCACAAAATTGAGCTTTTTCGAGGAAAACATGTCCAGGGAGATGGCAGAGGCCAAGGATGTACCTCGCAGGCTGGCCCTCACGGGACATCTTGGTATGAAGAGGGAAGAAGTCTTCCGGATTATGGGAAGACTGTTTAAGAGTCGGGTTGAAGTTAACTTATGTACGTTTATCAACATCGCATCATCTCTATTGCTCTTAGGCCGTCGTATCCATGCATGCATTCTTTTAAGGATTACCTACTAACCTACCGTGTTCTAGCATCGAATATGCTCGACGTCCCCAACTTTTTCTGGGACAGTGAGCCGACATTGCACCCGCTATACATTGCTGTACGCGAATACCTAGAGATAAAACCTCGGATCCAAGTATTAAACGAACGTTGCCGAGTCTTCCTCGATCTAATCGAGATCCTCTCTGATTCAATCGCTGATAGTCAGATGTCACGTACGTACTTTCCCGACTCGAAATGCCTTGGCTTACAACTTACATTACCCCTACTTTACCCTATACTAACCATCCTCAACAGGCCAAACGTGGATAATCATCATCTTAATCGCCGTATCCATCGTAGTCACCATTTCCGAAGTAATCCTCCGCTTCGGCATGCTCTCCACCAGCTCGTCATCCTCATCCTCATCAATCCTACCCTTCACTCCAAAAATGCGTGGCCTCCGTCCTACAGTCTTACCATACGACCTCCCTTCTGTCAATTCTTGATTCGAGGACATCATGTTCCGTACGAGGAGGGGTCGATCAGTAAATTTGCTAGGGTTTTGTGTGTGTTTGTGTTCGGCATTTATCTGTAGCGTTGAACGATGTTTCTTCTATACAACCCACAACCGTTTAAGAAAAAAAGCTTAGAGAAGCTACTTATAGTTTCCTTTCTCGAACGTGAAGTATATACTATAGCTTAAAAAAAATTATTTACCTCAAAAGAAGCAAGCTTCACGGGAAATCTTTTCCCCTTAAGTTTTTCCCACCAATGAATGAATGATTGTACGGCTCGCCTATTCTACAGTCGAAAGCCGACGACATCCCTCTCTCTACTACTACCGAGATACGAGCGGGAAAAAAACATGGTAGGAGGATAAGACGACAGCCAATATCAAAAATAATCAAAGAGCGTTTCCCCGTTTTAAGAAAAGAAAAGGAAAGGGAAAACATTAAACTCGAAACTAGAAACCCTCCAATCCTAACCCCCAAATTGAAAGAGGGAAGTTTTCTCTCATCTGAGACACTTCAAAACAACCGACCCCTCAAGACATACATATATGAATATGAAGAAATCATAGATGGTCAGATAAGATAACAAACCCAGTTAATGTAATCAAGACTCGAGTTATCTACATATCCCATCCTATAAAGACTGGGCTAGAACGGGTTCCGTTTCTAGCACGGCCTATCCCCCATACCCAGACCAGACAACTTAAAGGATATAAAACATTTTGAAAGTGGACTCCATTGCTAGATTCTCTATTCGTTTGAAGTACAAAGGAAAGAAATAGATAAAAAAGACCCTAGCACCCCTCATCCTGACAGCATAATCCCGGACATAGTATCAACACATAGAAAAAAGAAGGTATCTCATTTTCAAAGCTTCCTTTTTTTGAGGGATTAAATAGAATGGTATAAATAGGTGTAAATAAAACAAAAGGAAGTAGAAAAAAAAAGGGCAAAAGGTAGGTCGATATGGGGTAGTTTGAATCGAAGGAGGTAAATGGAAAAAAGGGGAGTGGGAAAGAGGATGTCAAGCATCCAGCACCCATATTTCGAAACCCATGACAACAAAGGAGGAAGGTTTAAGGGGGGAAGGGAAAGCCTGAGCTATACCATAGGGGTTTTTAAGTTTTTGCTTCATTCTGGTCATTGAACTCATCAGGGAGAGGGTTAAAACAAAGGGAAGAAACTGAATGAAGATGACGAATGCAAGTTTATCCCAGACGACAGTTCGGTTTCAGGAATATAGTAGAAGAATGGAAGGGAGAGAAGCATATTTCAATGAAGACATGTTGGGGAAGCCTGAAAGATATAAAGTAGTCAGGCAAGCAAGGGCAGGGGCAATCAATAAACAAGAAGCCGGAGGTAGATATATCTGGAGGTTCGTCAGATGGAAGTCGGCCCGCTGGGCCCAAGGCTGGATGGAGCCAATCAGGCCAATCCTTGGCATCCCGCAGAGCCCGTATATCACGTGAGTGGAGACTCAGGGGATCGGATAATCAAAAGCAAGAGCAACTGCCATAATCATGCATATAGATTATACTGGAAGGGTTGTGGAACAGCTCCGTTTCGGCCGGGGAAATTCCCCTCAGTTGAGCCCGATCAAGGTGTGCCCCTCCATAATCCCGGTAACTCACGCCACTCTTTCTGACTTGTAGTAGCCATTAAACTGGCGTTGACCATGAATCCCCGCTTCCAACTCTCGGTTTCATTTCGTAGTTCTCAGGTTCAGTGCTACCTGGTCTCCGAATAGTCGAGTTGGGGAAGTACATTGGATGAGGCATGTTGCCCGCATATGGGGATCCCGATGGTTCTGGGTATGTATACTCATGGGGCGAACCTGGTGAAGGAAGGCTGCTATGAGTCGGCGACGCCCACCCCATGCTTCCCATGTGCGGGCTGCCACCACCAACGCTACTTGGTCGGTGGTCATTATTGGCAGGTGGCTCGAGAGGCTGTGGAGGGCCATAGGCACTTGGGTGGGAGGTCATGGAAGGTCGGGAATGGGGAGGAGCGTTGAATGTGGATAGGGAAGGAGAGGTGGCGGTTGGAGACGAACGCGGGCTAGCTTGCTGAAAATCGCCTCGTAGATGAGGAGGTATCGAGCTGTTTCCCATATAATAGTCACCAGGGCGGTGCATATTCATTGGCGGAAGTTCACTGCCTGGAGACATGGATGTACGCTGCGCCGGCGAAGGAGTGGATTGCACAGATCCCGTTTCCGAATACATCCCATCGTTCCGGCCCGATCTCTCTTTATTACTTCGCAAATTGGCCTCAGTCTCAGCAGCAGCATCTTCGATAGTGCCAGTGTGATGGTTCTGGTGGCGCGTTAGGGTGGTGCGTCGCGTAAACGTCTTCTGGCAATTTGCATATGGGCATTTGTAGGGCCGTGTTCCGGAGTGGATTCGACGATGTCTTGCAAGAGAACTAGAATCGCTAAAGGGCTGAACGGATTTTACTGTTAGTCGCTTCGGGTTGCCAGAAACAAGAGTAAAAAATCAAAAATTACCTTGCCACATCGTTCACACATATGCGGTTTTTCACCAGTGTGAACACGTGCATGAACGGTCAAGGCCGATCGTTGAATGAACTGTTTACCGCAGCCAGGCCAGTCGCATACATGTGGTCGAATTCCGCTGTGGATCCGTTCTAATTATAGCAGTAAAGTCAGGACTTGGACCGCACACGAGAAGCAATCAGTAGTTTGAAATTCCTTACCGTGTCGTGCAAGGTCACTGCGTCGAGCAAACCCCTTCTCACATGTTTGGCACTGGAATGTCTTCGGAGCTGGCTCCCCATTTGACCTTCCAGGCCCGGTATTGAAACTGTGCACATATTTCGTGCTACTAGTAAAGTCATCACGGATGTAGCCATTGTGGAGCATCGGAGGCGGCCCTTGGCCAGGTTGGGGAGAGGGATATCGCATTTCTTGGGGAATATTGGCCATTGGGTGGAGCGGTTGTGAGGAAGGTGGGTATAGAGCAGGATGGTCGTTGGGTTGAGAGGCACCGTGTTCGGAACCCATCTCTGAAGGTGTTCGAGAAGTCATTTGAGCAGCTTGTGCGAGTTGTTGTTGTAATTGTGCTTCTGCGGCAGCGGCGGCAGCAGGACCCTTTTTATTCAGGATTGTCGTGATGTCCATGACCTGGGTCAAAAAACCCAGGGAAAAAAAGGTGCAGTCGCAAGGACGGGGCCAAAGGGAACACTGAATGGAACTCTCTGACCGGCGACCACGAGTGGGGCGGATGTCGCGTTACTTTAATGACGTTTGATTCCACCAAAAAATTTGTCTCAATGCCGGTGGATTTATCAACGGGATCGCGAGGGTCAATGCATAAAACAATATGGATCCAACACAAGTTTCAGATATGGCGAAGTCCGGGGTGCGTGGACGGAAGCTAATCACACATTAAGGTGATGGGGTTCAGTTGGATGAATGGATCGCGGGGGGGGACAGATAGACACTATGGCCCAAGAGCGGTCAGTGCGGGGTTCGTATATTACTCAAAAACATTTCAAGAGTTGCGCAGAACGGGGGAAAAATCGTGTGGACGCAGGTGAGAGATCAGGCAAAAGCGGAAAAGGGAAAATGAATGCGACCAATGCAATAGTTGCTTAGTAGTTGGATGGGGGATCCCAAGCGAGGATCTTTTCCACCCTTGCGGGTGTTTCAACAGGTGGATTTATGAACAAGGGAAACGAAACCGGTGAAGAACGGGAATACATACGCCAAGAACTCTGATCTAGAGACCGAGTCGAGTTTTGTCCTCGATTTCGAAAGGGATCTAGTCGGAGAGAAAAAACGCGGCAGGCTGAATTCGAACTTTCGATTCCATGTGTCGGCGCCCGATAAATCTTTTAGAGTGCTAAGCCCAGGATGATCGGATCGGATCGTGAAAGGGTTTGTCGACGCACGAGGACAGGTAAAGAACCAGCTTCGAGACTAGGGGAAGATATTGGCTTCAATAGTCCAAACACTACAAACCTTCTCCAGAGTCGGGTAATGGTTACGGCTGATCGAGAGATTATCTGAGCGGAGGGAAATGCTCCGTTTCCGAATCGGACTATTCTAGGCGACCACGCGTGGTAAAGCGCTGGAATCCGAACGTGACTTATTTTGGCCAAACCGAGGCTTGGGCGGGTATCTGCAGCTAACGGCACTCGAACAAGTAGTTCGCCCGATCCGAGGCACAAAGGTCTCCGACGGGAACACGATGCGTTCCTCTCACGTTATATCCCGTAGCGCGTGGCTTGATTTGTTGTGACAAGTGGTGGTCCGTAATTTCGCGACTCGGGGAGGTAAAGTGGTTAACAGCCAAATTGGCCACCTATCTCAGGAAATCACCACAAGGATATCTCGATAATACCAGCGAGAGGAAAAAAACTCGCGAGCCAGGGAGATTCCGGTTGTCCGGTCGGGAAGGGCGCGTAGCGAGGCTGATAATATGTTCAGGTTCGGGTCCTATGCCGTATCCCCCATGCGTTAGCATCTCTGAACCCAAGGTCTTTAACATATCGGTTCCAGCCAGAGCGAAAGGAAAGAGGAATAGAATAAGATACAGGATAGAAGATAGAACCTGGCACAGGAGCGACAAGAGGTATGTGCACGCATTCACCCTTGGTCCGATCTTCTGGAGAGGTGCTGGATCAAGGGCACAGGACCAAATGACAAGCCCGAGTACCCAACGCAAAAATAGTCGCAGATACAAAAGCGCATCTGAAGCTCAAAGCCATAGAGATGTTGAAGAAGTAGGATGAAGAGGAATGAGGAAGAGAGTGAGAGTTGCGACAACGTGAAAGGAGGCTTTTGTGAGTGTACTTACAGAGAGGACCAGGGTGTTGTAATGATGTAAGAACTGCGTGTAGCCGACAGACGAGAACACAGAATGAAGAGGATGTGAGGTGTCTCTTAAGGAAGAAGAGCCAGAGAGAGACAGAGAGGGAGAGCGAGAAACAGCGACAGGTTGAAGAATGATGAGAACGACCTGGTGAAGATCAAGAAGCTGTGGATGAAGATGGAAGGTGAAGAGAAGAACGAGAGAAGGAAAAACGAACGATGTGATGGGAAGGAACCGAAAAGAGAGAAAATCATCGGCTGGAGCCAAAAGTGGAAAAGCCTCAAAAAAAGGAAAAACAAAAATAAAAAACCGAACCAGCTTTTTTTGACTTTACAAGACGGACTGAACTGTCCAATCTCAGGCGGTAAGATGTGGTATTGACTTTTAGTATGACGAGAGAGTAAAGGGAAAAACAACGCTTTGATCATGTCTGTACGGTACGTATGTGTGTAAAAGAAAGATGTATTTTATACCAGACAGAGGACGATATCCAGTCTTGATATCTGTCTATGTGATTATATTCAACCTCAGACTTCGTGGCTCTCAGAAAGCCAGAGAATCAACAGATAGAGAAGACAAGATCGCCACCTTCAAGGATGCCCTGAGTTCTATACGTTTCGAACAAACCTTAGGAAGGAACAGAAAAACCGACACGGAGCAGAAAAATGACTCAATCCAAGAAGAGCAACAGAGATACTCCGACTTCCGTATACAAAAAACCCAAAGCATGAGAAGCTTGCATTGATGATCGGTACAACGGGGAGCATCCTTTGAGCTATTACAGGGAGAGACTATATTTGCCTGCAGAGTAAGGTTTTCTTTGACCATCCAAGCCTGTCACCTATATCAGATCCTTTAAGACCCGATATCAACCGCCTTCGAGATGAATGAACGAGGGTAACGTCGTGCTCAAACGCCGAACTCACTCACGTCCACGTCGACGTTGATATCAAATGTGCATATGCTGTTGGAAAGCACGTCAACGTCACCCCTCCCCTGGTTGAATCCCCTCTTGAACGGGATCGGAACAGACGAACTTCAGATATATTCCCACGTTGCATATTTGCTACATGAAAATGCCCCCACCACATCAACGCGAGATTGTTCCAGGAACCTTCCAACCTTCCAATGTAGCGGGGGTTGTCCCTGAACGGTCCCTGAAAGTCCCTGAAAGCCCCTCAACCCCCATGTCCATGACACGGCAGATAATCGCTGCCAACCGAACGCACCTGCCTTACAAAAACAAGGACAAGGTGTCACCATTGATCGGTTGCGATTCGAATTTCCTGCGGCCAGACAGTTTTCGCTCATTTCCACACACACCCGCTCTATCTATCACTTGTTGCTTGACCAAGTTGAGCTGCATCTATGCAGCCCTATTATGTACTCATGTTCGCGTTTACGGTTCCCATCTCGTCTATTTTTGCGGTATGTACCGAGTACTGCGTCTGCGTATCGTTAATTCTTTGAGAATAATATACCTGTATCCAAAATATGTATCGTATCGTAAGAAAAAACATGGGAATTTCCACGAACAGTAATACGACAGTACTTACCCCTAGCACTCGAAACGGCATGGCCCACAACGCCACCAGCATCCACAGCTTCTAGAAGACATACAGAAACCTCGAGAGAACGCAGGGCGGCCAGGGAAAAGCTTCTAAAGCATGCCACACTGCGCCAAAGCGAACAAGGCGGTCGGCTAAACGACAAGAAAGGAAAGGCGAACAAAAAGTGATGTGCAAGCTGAGAAATTCGAGAAAAAGAAGCAAAAGAGGCAATAACACCGGGCGAAGAATCGGACCCCGTTACCACCGATGCTCTCTCCACATCCGTCATTCCTCCCCAGGAAAAGAAAACCTTCCCCCAGTGTTTGATGATGCTTGAAAGTCGAAACCCGACCTCTGCAACAGAGAGCAAGACATCGGATACTGGACCCACGACCTTTTTACTCTCTGGAAGGATCAACTGAAATCAACTGAAACCAGATCATATCATTCGTTTCGCCGAACTTCCCCTTACGAGTCAGCACCCTGCATGCCAAACAATGGACACACTTTGACGAGGGTTTCCTCGATATTCAGGAGGGACAATAGTGTCGGAATGCCTTACCTAGCGGCAGATCAGGCTCGACTTCGCCCTTTCTTTCGTTCAAACCCATTTTATGGCGGGAAGCTCCGTATCAGGTTCCAGCAAACCCTTTGCCCCCTTTCTTCTTCTTTTCCTCCACAGCTTTCCAGTAACCACCTCTCCGAGCCCTAAATCCGTTTAAACCGAACCCTGCAGACTGTTAAGAAGCCCATAACTCAATCGTTATCAGGCAATGATCGCTCCATCCTGTAGACGGGCAATGTGTCTGTAAGAATACAGCATGCGAAATCCTGCTGTCCAAGGCAATCTCTCATATCTAATTCCGCCCTTTTTTGTTTTCATTTTATTCAAATGTGGCTCATTCCATTCGACTTTTCGAGAAGGAAGCCACGAGTGGTGGTGGTGGGAGTGGCTTTTGTTCCAGAACCCTTGTTTTAAGATCCTTGACGATGTGCACAGGAGCAACGCAAGGTCTCATGTCCCACACGGAGTCGTCCACACGCAACAAGGGTTCTCTCGTCAGTCACTCCTGGTAGTAGTTGAAAACTCTGTTTGGCATCTGTCTACAGGAGGGACCTACATCTCTAAGGCACGTACATACAGAGCACGGGGTATGATTTCCGCCATCGATCTTCGGTGTGGTCAGGTTGGGCCACTAGTACACCTTCCCCAGCCCCAGCCTTCTCAGTCGACTGATAATTAACCCGAATGATATCGGTCCTTAACCCGTTCATTGATGCGCTTCTGCCACGGAGTCCTCTCGCGTCAGAAAAGCTTTCTCCGCGCCGTGATCAGCATAGTTCGGTGGCTCGCGAATATTGTACTCCGTCAAGACTCTCTTTTAACGCACCAATAAATACTCCGTAGATCACACCAGACCGTCAGCAACAGGTCTACCGAGAGGCGAGAGGTAAGCGTGTCAATCTCAGGGCTCAGCCATTACTTCCGTCCCAGGAGCCAGGGTCTCGTAGACTGGTGATGGGAATTTATGGGCATGCATATAATGTGCCGTCTTGCACATTTGGACATGGCGCAATCACTTGGACCATGCTCCATGTGGGCGTCTCTCCGCCCTCATCAAGTGTTGGGATCTTCGCACTTCTCAACAGGTCACATGGGAATCGTACCTGAAGAACTCATCATCCGCGCGTGGTGTGGATAAGATAGAATGACGCCGGCCTGCCTTATTCGACTTGGTGGATTTACACGACGAGCTTTGTTCACGAAGAAAGCAAGTGGGTTCTGCCCCTGACCTTCCAGAACAGAAAGTGCAACAGAAAAAACTTCGAGAATGTTTCTAAAATCCTTCTAGCGTCTGCGCTTTGGCCACGCAATTTCAGGGGCTGTTATCCAATAGTACATGTAATATTTGATGAAAATCTTCAAATTCATTTAACAATACGAAGATGACACCCAATCATAAACTAGTAATAGCTCGCTTATTTGTCTTCCCAGCCAATGGTGTGTTATTTCTGATGGTCGTTGTGGGAAAAGACAGAACAAACGCCTTTTTTGTTGTCGTCATTTAATACAAAGACAATAACAAAGTATTGTTTGTATTCACTAGTATATGCAACTAACGTATTCGAGAATATTCTTAAAATTACATGTCTCTCCTTCAAACCCTTCTCTTCGTCATTTCATACGCGTAGCCCTTTAACCCTTTTCGGTCGTCAGTATGATTACATACCGTCTCCAGTCAGGTAAGGTACGGGGCACAAACGACATTGAGACGATACATACATCATACGATCTACTATCCGCACCTTCACGCCCCACATCGCTTTCCAAGATTCAAAAGGCAAAAAGAAAAGAAAGTTAAAAACAGGGCATCAAAAGAAAAAGGAGAAGACGAGGCGTGGGATGAGAGTATTCCGTGCACTTCACTTTGACAGCCTCAGAGGATGTCAGTCCAAGTTCCCTTCGTAGGAGACCGAAGTTGGTCCGTTCTCTGCCCTCATTGTCTCCTTCTTGATCAGGAAGTTCGGACTCGAAAGAAGAAAAAAGTGAAACAACAAAAATGAAGGAAGGAAAGCGAGATATTGAGTTTAAGGATATCACATTGATGGACGTTCCGCGTGAGAGAAGCGAGGCGAGAGCCGCCACGTGTGGGGAGAAAGGATGCGTATCTGCAGCACATGGCACAGCATGTTGTTGCTTTCGACAGATATGATTGAGCAATGAGAGATGAAAGATGAGAGATATGAGAAGGAGAGGAGGAAGAATGAGAAAGCGAGGGTTTTCGGCATGTGAACTCGGTATATTGCCTTGAAGAGGAAGGAGGACAATCCCCTTCTTGATCCCGCTCGTTGGCTACATAGGTACATACTGGCATTCAGGTCGTGCCTGCATTCCACAATGCCTTGGATTTTTTTCTTCTTCAACAGACATTCCCAATTCCTCCCCCCTTACATCTTTTTTCGCATCCAATGCCATTGTTCGTAAGTGCTGTTTCTCCCTCCCTCGTTTTGAGATAGATCCGTACTGATTTGAGAATATTAGGTTCTCTTGAGTTCCATGGAAGTCAACAGACTTGCCCGGATCTCTTTATGATACTTTGCTGCCGTGGTTGAGACACCTCTGTAATTGACGCTGTTGCACATCGGAGAGAAAAGGTCACTAGCATATCTAAGCCATATAACTGAGAACCTACTATACCCATGCCTTGGGATGGCAATTCCTCGCTGTGTGCCAGCTCACACGTTTCCTACCTCTTTTCTTTTGCCCTCTATGCTTCCTTTGATCCGAGCTCGAAGTCGTCCGGCTGAGAAGGTCTCATGAGGTTACAGGCTATGTGGTTAATCCACTTTGTTCACAACGAGTCTAGGCTTTCGGGCCGAGTGGACGGTACGAAGGGCTAGAAAGCCGAACTCCAACCCATGACACCGACAGCTGACGACACGGCAAAAAGAGTTCTTATGCTTCTAGCAGGGGATTCGGTCCTTTAATTATTTCCCCTCAACCCGAACCCATAATGTACGAAAACCCGGGCCTACGGAGTATTATTGCTTCCCTGTTGGAAGCGTACATCTCCCGAAGAACAAGCTAGGACCATTTTCTCGCTCGAGGGGTGTGGGGAGGCATGGGATAGCTGCATAGCCTAAGGTTGGGTGGGGATCGGAAAGGATAAAGGGTGACAGACAGGCTGAAGAAGCTTTCTTTTCTTCCTTTTCGATCTTCTTTCTTTTTCCAGAAGAAGGGATTCTTCCTGGTCCTGGTTAATTTAGCCATGAGCAGGTGGGAAAAGGACGTCGAGACAAGGTTATTGCAGAGCCCAGGATTGCGGGTTGCGGGTTGCGGTTAAAAGATGGGTAAAAAAATAAGTAGATGGAAGCGGTTGTGGTCAGGGAAGAGCGGGATGGATCGGATATCAACCAATTTAGCCGGTATATAGCCGCCCGAGATATCGAGATGATGCTTGAGTAAATACATTTGGCTGGACTGTCCAGTCTATTATTTTTGGAAAATGAGAGTCTACGGCGACTCTAATAGTTTCACTGCTACTCATGAGATGCGAGGTTCAGGATCTGATGGTTCGAGATGTAAATATATAACCATCCGCTTTTGTCCAGGATGTACAACTTCAACCATTTATAAAGTCCCCACCATGAATAAGTGTAGAAAATATGAAGCAGTTTCAGGAGGCGTGGACTGAGATAGTTGATTGAGAATCTAGCTACATGTAGGCGAGTTGACCATATTTATGTAGAAATAAGCAAAGAAAATAGGTAGAATTTTCCAGAATCCCACGAACGCTTTCATCCTGAGTGATCGCTTGATCCGGAAATCCATCCTAGATTTCTACAGCAAGTTCGTGCTGATGAAATTGGCCTAACCAGTCCTTTCTCCTTCAACCTACTGAACGAACGGCTTTAGACCTACATGACCTGCCTGACCAGTATTCCGAGCTCACATCTCCCATCCAAAAATGAGTTGTGGAAGAAAGACTCACGACACCGCCGGAGAAAGTGCTGTAGACAGGATGTCCCGCCATCCAACGTACTATTTATCGAACCACATCTTACAGATGGTTCCAATCCGTACCAGATCTGCCTTATCTGTTCCCACTGCTTGCATCTTACCTTCACTTCGCCGTATTTCTTCATCCATAAACCCACGGCAAAACAACCCGATTCGGAGAGATTACCTAGGTATGGAGAAATGAATGTATGGGGGCGGGGAAAGATGTTTGCTCACCTGATAAGAGTACTGCTGGATATATATCTCTTCGACCTCGTTCCTTTTGCCCTGTTATAGGTTAGTAATATTTACGTCTACCATCGGATGGAAAGATAGGGCCGGGTTGGGGGTATTGCGAAGATATATCATATATCCATGAAGTAGCAGCCATGGTGGGTAGGCATGTCTTTAGCCGTTTCTTAATGGGTATCCGCTGTTATTGGCAAGATTTATTATATTTCCTCGGGTTTGGGGTTTTATATATATAGTACCTATTCGGATTTCAGGAAGGTACCTGGTTCAGTTAGTATATATACGACAAAATATTAATGAGATAGATAAAACTTGCCCCTAGACGGTAGTAAATAAATAAAGATAATATATATACAGCAGAGCATGTATTCTGCATGCCGGAGCTTTCCTGATCCCACTAATTGAACGTTTCCCCAAGCCTGGATACGATGCCTAGGTTCCATCGCCTCAACAACAAAGGACGATAGAAGGGAAAACCACTCAAGAAAATTTGAAGGTAACGAAAAAACTTCTTGCTGGCATTCATCCCGCATCATCAGGCCATATACAAACGTAAATTATTTCGTCAAGGAACGGTCTTATATGACATGGCAGGAGCAAACGTACCACCGCCAAAACGGAGGGAAAATATATATATGTCTATATAAGGCTGAGATGGGATTGTACCCAGTCAAGACCGCGATGCGTTGCGTTTGTTGCGGACCATGGCCAGGGGTAATAGAAGGATGGCGAGAAGTTGTCGAAGGGAGTTCAAGGTGCAATTCGACTGAGGATGGGAAGTATTTGTAAAAAGGTGTAGACAGACCCCGTTTAGTAGACGAGAAAGTCTGTGACAGAAGGAATCTTTCAGAAGGTTGATTTGAGATGATGGGTATATGAGGTCTCGAGAAGTTCTACGGTGGAGAGATCTCTAGTTCATACAAGGGACAACATTGTCGTAAAACACGTTAAAAAAATGTACAGTTTATAAAAGATGATTGAAAACACAAGCTCTTTTGAATTTGTCGTGGCAAAGTAGATGACGGGTATATAAACATCTTCCTCTGCACTAAACCATGAGAGTCGTCCGAACGACCTTTTCTAACAAAAAAATGGAAGATAGAAAGGGGAATCTAAATTTTCAGCGACAGCGGAAAAGGCCTAGAAGAGAAGAAAAAAAAGGGTTGACATTAACCCTCGTGAAGCTGCACATAAGTGCCCAACACCACGAGCAATAAAAGTAAACTATGTATTTGAGAAAAAGGAGGCATTCTCCTGTTGCCATTCAACCCGCATGTTTGTCACTATATATGGGAGCCGTAACCGGACGGTAGTCAATCATGAACTGCTGTTGACTTGGTTAGATTGGGGCGTTTTAAAATTATATTTAGATGGGAAGAGCTTACATCTACAGACCCTCGCTGAGGGTTCCCAAAAGGGTGACGAGGCCAGGGGCGAGACCACCGAGACCGAGAGCAGTGAGGAGAGCGGCAACGCTAGGAGCGATAGCGGCAAGGAGACCGACGCCGAGGCCACCGTCGAGCTCGGTGAGCTTGGAAGGAGCAACGTTCTTGGTGACACTGGAGGTGTCTGGGGCTGCAGAGACGACCTGCTGAAGGTGTTGCTGAAGTCCGAGCTTTTGGAAGATACCAGTAACACTGTCGACGACCTTGCCAACGACCTCAGTGTCCATGCCGGGAACATCAGCCTGCTTGGCGACGTCAAGGTCTTGGATGTCCTGGATGTTCAACTTCTGGAAGATGGCGGTGGCACCGGTGACGGTCTGCTGAACCATCTCGGGGGAGAGGCCAGGAACCTCTGGCACAGCGGGGAGGTCGCGCTTCAGGTGGTCGCTGAGAGTGGTGAGGGTGCCAGCAAGACCAGGGGCGAGGCTACCGAGACCGAGACCAGTGACCAAGGCGCTGACGGGAGCGGCGAGATCGGCAAGGAGAGCGGGCTTGACACCGGGAGCCTTGAGGTCGGTGAGGTCAGTGACCTCCTTTGTTGGGAGGTCGCCAGTGGGGAGGTCACCGGTGGGAAGGTCACCAGTGGAAGGCAAGAGGCCTGGGGCGGGAGCCGGAGCGGCGAAGGCAGAGCCAACCAAGCCGAAGGCGGCAGTCAAGGCGTAAGTGAACTTCATTGTTGTGAGGTGTGGGTGGTGATATTAAAAAATATAGATAATAATGTCTTGATAAAGAGTGTGGGAGTTGGTAAGACTAAGTTTGTTCTTTAAATGAGTGTAAGAGACAGAAGTTGCTTGACAGAAATCAAAAAGAAAACCAGGTTGAGCAAAGGCGCCCATGGTTTATATAGATTATCAGCCTTGGGTTCGTCCTGTCTCTTGCCACCAAAACAAGAACTGCCGATGAGCCTGACTTTCTCCTGAGCAAAGCAGGAATTGTGATAGACAGGGCGCTAGTACCTGGTTTCTATGATGGACCCATCGCAGATTCTCCGTGCTTGCACCAGCGAATAAGAAAGGAAAACAGGTTGAAATGAAAGTTTGGGACAGAGACCCGCGATAACCAAACATGGTTGTTGAGAAATTATTATAAACCTGCTATGGCACGAATGGGAGATTGCATATGTCCTCGACATGGCAAGCTCAGGCTTCACTCCCTTCGTAAATATTTTTCATGGCTGGCATGCAAGTGGCGGAATGAAAAGGCCACAAGGATAGAGCTAGAATCCGCGGCGAGAAATCCATTGGCTCTTGGATGAAGGGGGTATCATGACACAATGCTTGACTGAGCCACCGAGAAAGGAATCTGCCGTGGCAGGAAGTTGGAGTGACTCCATACAATTTCGACGACTTTGGTGTCGACTCTGAGTCAGGGTGTCGATCTAGGAGACCACAACCTCTAGGGTAAACAAAATCCGCTGACCTTTCTCAGGGCTTTCAGCTGATGGTTGGTTTGTTCTGTGGGAATTGTTCTTTGCATTCTTATCTCGTCCTCGAGCAAGAGTATACTTCGTCGGTGATACCCGAACACATAGCATTTCTGATCGGCGACAGATCGTATAAACAGCTTGATATCCACACTGTCGACGTTCTCATTCCTTCAGCGCTAGGCCGAGCATCCTGGCAAACGGAGACAGTCCTCTTTTGGAGGGGTTGACGCTTGGGGTTTCTGATACCAACGGAGTTGAGATGAGGTGATATAGCCTCTCAGGGGTCGGCGTTTAGCTTCAGAGGTTGTTCCCACATCTGCTAGAATTCCTATTGGTTATTTTTATATTGTGGAGCCAACCTTGTTTTTCCATTAGCGCCGTACATGACCCTCCGCTTTGGATTTCCCATTGGGGAAGCGCGTCTTAGTCATGCCTTCCAAGTGCTGCTCTCCTTGCAATCGCACTGCCGATCCACATTTCAACTCCTATCATTGCATCACTTTCTGTGAGGGAGAAAGTCCTTTCCATGGTTTCTTCTGATAAAGCTGAACTCCTCGCGGCTTTACTGGCACGAATCTGGAGTTCGTTGTCCGATGATCTTTCATACTCCGCCCTAACCGAAACACCGTTCTTCGGAGGTTTTCCTTCGTGGCCTTCGATACGTGCATGGTGCATGGAGTTTCTTAACGCTCCCCAAACCTCAACGAGTGGCTTACGCCTCGTTGTGATGTCACGGGAGGAAAAACACACAACAAGACTGTCAAGTCATTTTCGGACCCATTGCTTTGGGAGTCTGACCACATTTGCCGGAGCGACGAGCATCCATTCAGCACGCTGACCATGACTCCACAGAGAACAAGATGGAGATTTTCAATGCCTGGAGAAGTGATGGTTCGAGCGCACTCCCTGATTTGATAGAGCCAGGAACATTTGCCTTTGATAAGAGGGAAACCTTCCGTTTGACTCCAATTTCGACGAACGAGGAAAGCGTTCCTTGCAAGATTGACGCTTCCAAAGCTTCGATGGTTGATCAACTTTATTGGCCCCTTTTCCTTTTGACCTTGAAAAGCTAATCTCGACGATCCCTATCCGCGCTTTTTAATTCCTGTCCCAAAGTCGTTCGTTCCTCCTTGTTGACCCCAGTGCCAGCATCCTTACCTTTGTAAATTCTAACCCAAGTAAATGCAAATGGTTGTCTGTGATTCCATGATGCTTGTTGGGTGTTCTTCTCAATATTCTCCACATATTGTTCCCGGGAATAACCAAGCTCAGCTCAACTCAGCTTCCTCCACCATCCTTCTTTTTCCTCACCGACCAACTCACAATAACAAGAAGGCCACCGCTGAAATAAGAATCCACCGTTGATAAGGCTGTTTACATTTCTTGCACCTTCATCTTATTTTCCTCGCCAATACTTGCTGATGTGGCTGCTGATCTATGGGGCCCCTTGCCTCCGACTAAATGACAACAAAGACTTGTGTACTCCGTAACAAGAACCACGTTTCGAAGCTGGATTATCCCCCATCCAAGGCTTCCCCTGATAGGTTGAATCTGGTTACCAACAGCACTGTTGTCACTCGGGCTTCCTTCCGCTGCGTGTGACGTTTGCCCTTTCTCCGTGCCCTGTGAGCATCGTTGTTGCAAGTGAAGCCGATCGAATATCAGCGGGAGAAATAACACGAGGGGGCAAAATGTGCATCAACATGATGATGTAATGGATAATTTCAATTCCTGAAGATCCATCTCTCAATCAGTTCATCCCAGGGAAAGCTTTGAGTTCGTTATTTGAACTCAAGGAGCATTGGTATCTCTCTTTCTCGTATTATTCACTCTTTACTCCGTACCTTTGTTGAAGAAAGAATTCCGGGAGACAGATTTGCCCCTGTCTTCAAACCTTTTAGTTTTTCCGCATGTCTGTGCCCCGAGAAGAAATCTCGGGCATTCTGCGGACATACTCCCAATCAAGGATTTCCTTTATTTATCTCCCGTTTTCGATATCTCTCTCTTGCTTTTCTTCATATCGTTCCTTATTTTTGTATCAAGGATCTCAGAACCAACCTCCATGCTTCAGCTAGCCTCAAGATCTCGCCCTCCACCGTCCACCCCAGGAACCACGGTATCAAACTTCGGTTGATCCACCCAATATTAAATTTAGAGTTGGCGTGCGAGAGGGGCAGATCCTTATCTGTTGGAGAGGTGCTGAAGATTATCCGCATGATTCCATATATACGGGCGAGCGGATAGATGCCCGGCAACTGCATCGGTTCTTGGAAGGTAGGATCCCAAAATACTAATAATATTAAATGGTTGGGAAGGGCAACATATATGTATGTCGGCGCTCCCGATGATACATATATTAGCACAATGGTGTGATAATATGCGTTATTAGAGAAGAAAGCTTGTTGTTGAAAGTTTGATCTCGAATCATCGTCGGATACACTCCGTATCGCGATTGATTTTCGGCGATACAGCTGAATGATTGAGCCGGGAAGTGTTTCCAGTGAGCCTTTCTTTCGAACGCTCTTTGTAGTTCTTCGGTCTTTCAATAATAAATAAGAAAGATAGAAGAGAACAACATTTTGTCCAATAGATAAGGCCCTCAAATATAATACAAATAATACATATATAGATACTAAGAGTCAGTCTAAGCATCTCCTTTTCTACGAACCTTTCCTTATTGCCCAGAAGTAGTTCCCATATTCCTCAGCCCCGGACATCATCTTCCATCCGATACCCGGAAAGTAAACAACTCCGATACACTTCCACTGTGTCCCACTAAGATCAAGTCTTCGATCTTCAGCTTCCAAGGCTTGCTCTTCCCTCAATCCATCCTCAGCCCAGCCCCTAACCTCATCGGCGTTAACAAATTTGCTCCACTCGTGTGTGCCTCGAGGCACGACGCCTAGTGGCCACGGTGCCTCCGCAACTACCTTGTTGACAAGGTACGATGGTATGGTACGAGCGATCGTAGAGCCGATCAGCCAGCCACCGGGTCGAACATGGCGGAGACACATCTGAAGAAATTGAGATGGGGACGAGGTTGAAGGGTCGATATGCTCTAGAACCTCGAAGAGAGTAACTACATCGAATCTTGGAGGTTCGGAGGTGGATGCCGCTGATGGAAGTGGTGAAGGGGAAGAAGAAGAAGCATGTGATAAGGAAGATAGGTTTTCAAGATCTGTGTTCTCGTATCGGAAACGTCCGGATTGTAGATGGGAGTGCAATGTCGGGTCTTTGCGGGCATGTGCGGAAGCAATACTGATCAGTGTTGTCGACGGGTCTATGGCAAGTATCGATGACGCTCTTGTGGGTGTATATGATGAGGGCGAAGGAGATAGAGGAATAGTTCGTGCGAGTGACTCGGCAAAAATTCCACCTCCGCACCCTATATCTAGGTATTTCAATCCGGGTTCTCCGTCGCTGTCGCTGACATTACTGCCGCTTCCATCTTCTGTAGGAGAGTCTGTAGTTTCGCGATCCGAAAGAGGTGCTTGCGACCGGGGTCCTTGTGATGGTTGTTCTGAGAGACAGGAGCCGATAAAATCATGTCGTAATGGGTTCATTAGATGAAGAATCCGTGAAGGTCCCTGAGGGTCCCACCAGCTACTCGCTAGGCCGGAAAAGTGTGATAATTCATCTGCAGATACTGAAGAGGTCGAGGAAGAGGAAGAATATCGCAGGAACTGTTTTCGGGTACTCGGTGAGGTGTTGCGGAATAAGAGGGACAGGTTCCGAGCTGCTGTTGGCTTTAGGGTGTTCATGGCCATTTATGAAGAATGTAGCGTCCTTGTAGAACGCTACGATTGTTGCCCCAACAGGCCAGAAAGGTAGCTTCCGCAATTGATCAATGTCCACAGCGTGGAAACCTCTAGCTATCTCGGTTTTGAGGATTGGCGCACGGCAAGATGGTCTACAGAAGGTCTAAGGTCAGCACGAGCAGCTCTTCAATGGCTTTACAAGTTATTTCAGTAGACTTCATACCTGAAAAAGGTACTTACCTATACCATGCTCTAATTCCAACACCTTTAATGACCGTTTGCTAATTTATAGAAAGCTTTACCCTCCGTTATCATCGCCGACATCTTCCCACAGCGAAATTAGCTTCAGTCGTGGAGTTGCAGTAGACAAACATGCCAAGACCGAAAACAAACACTTTACCTCAAATCATGAAGAAGCGAGGAGACATCCATGGGTCCTATTCTCCCTACTTGAATCAACAGGCTGTTGAGCACAATGGGTTTCTTTAGGGATAGGAACAAAACGTTTTACCTAGAGGAGCGATGACTATTGGATTGCTGAAAAAACAACATCGCTGTCGAGAAATGCTCTTCCACAAGGGAGAAACAGTATTCGCATCTATTTCCTCTTCCCCTCCTAAAGCCGTCGACATCGCTGCTACGTTGAGGGATAATCAAACTCTTCAATTCGCGATATATACACTATTTCGGCTAACTACCCCTCGATATGATTGAGCATTTCTTCGGCCGTCCCCGTACCATCCACAAGGCTAAAGCAGACAAGAACCCTGCAAAATCCACGCATCTTGCAAGAAGCGAGCAACGACGAACAGGACTGGTCCTTTACCCCGTTCTCTCTCGAAACATAATTTGAGCCTTTAAAGCAAGAGCGGAAATTTCGGGTTGCTGGTTGGAAAGAATTCGGGGTTTAAGCCCTATATATATCTTTACCCCGTATTTCGTGCCCAAAAATAGATTTAGGGCTTCAGAGAGACAGGGTGCCCCTGGCGAACACGAGATCTCGGTGGACATTCAATTTAAAAAGAACTTGAGGAATCAGGAACAGAAAGCAGGATCAGGCTGGCTATAAGAATCGGCTCAGCCGTCCCAGATATTTTTTATTATGTACTCTGTACATCGACTTCCACAAGCCAGCTCAAAGAATTCCATAGCTATCCTCGGCCTACGATAACATCACAGTCTTGGGGATTTTCGTGAAACTATCAGTAAAGATGCGTTCTTTTTCTCCACACAACCTGTTCAAGGCTTGCAGCAGTCTCAGCATACCAATTCTTGGACTTAGCGCTGTTCTCGGAATTGGGGCAAGCGCACAACCTGTGTCAGCCGAGGCGGAGCTCTCATCGAAGCGTTTCGAACTAACGGAGCCATCGTACGACCTATTCCGGAGCATGTCACTACATGACGTTACGGTACAGCAGAGCTTTGCTTTTGACAACGTTAACCGGCGCCTCTTCGTCGCCCAGCGCCGTGACGGTTCGGAAACGACTGCAGGTGATCTATGTATCACTCAACTAGATTTTGATGGCAACTACGTTGGCTATATGCACCTGGAAGGTTTCGGGCACGGAGTATCCTTCGCCGCTGAAGCTGTGGACTCATCGACCTACCTTTGGACGGAAATCGATGCGGACTCTGACGGATACGGTACAAACCTCACTCGCTTCGAGTTTACCAGCGGCACAACCCTCTCTAGCGAAACGTCAGACCTCACTAGGATCGAACCTATCCCCAACGCGACATTATACACTTGCTCCCTTGACCCCGTCAACAACAACCTGATCGTCCGCTATGAATTGGACGACTCCAAGCATATCGCTGTCTTTGATCTCGCCAGCGCGAGAGAAGACGACTTCTCCAGCCCACTAGCCGACTTTCCTCAGCCCAGTGTTGACGTTCTTGCAGAAAGATTCCAGGGCTATGCAGCGTACGGCCAGTATCTGTACGTGCTCTATGGTGACTCATACGACATCACCGGCGGTGAGGTTAACTCGCAAGTTGCCAGCATCGATATGAACACAGGCAAGGTTGTGGAGGACCCAGTTCTTACCAAAGCGGGTTCCACGCTATCTTTCCGTGAAGCGGAGGGCCTAGCGATCTACCAGACGGCTGACGATGAGGTTCGACTTTTCCTTGGGTTTGCCTCGGGTGAGGCTGGTGATCGCCGCTCGAACTTGTTCTACAAGAATTCCCTGGCCTAAATTGATGAGTGCTTATTATAGAAGACGAATGACGCCTGTACTTTAGCACTAGTAGGAGTCGAGAGGATAGGTGTTTATTACTTAACTCGCAATATATTATAGGTGACGTCTTGGTGTTTAAATATGAATCAGCTGTTGGACTGTAGAGTTGCGGCAAATAGAATATTTATTGCTCAGAATATTTTGCCAGGCTCTTGCGCGAAGACACTTCATGTGTTAGGAAAGAACTCCTACGTCTTTCTCTCCTCTTAGTTTTTTAACCGTCCAAGCATTGACATTTCTTATACCTGCTGAGAGGTACCTTCTCTCATCCTGCACACCTGCACATCCACTCTCAGTTCATCTCACCTTCCCGGATTATACTAATTCTTAGGGTTCTCCCACCCTTAGAAGCATACTATATCTATCTCTCTATGCTTCCATTTTCTTCATACAGCGTTAATATCACCTGAGATCCTGTACTCGGTTCCGTCTTCATTCCTAGTCTCCAGCCTCGCCGGGCTTCCCTCTCTATGAACAATCATATCGGTTACTCCTGCACCTTTCATTCCTCTTTTGCTTGATACATACTAATTATCAACCCCTTATTGCAGGGTGAGATTTCCCCTTCCCTAGTGCATTTGAATTACTGCTAATTATCATTATAGGGCATCATAAAAAACATGTCTATATCGGCAAACTCTTGTTGAGCTCGAGACGACTCCAGTTAGTTTCAGCATACCTCTATAAATGGCTTGTGACCAACTTCTCTCTACAGTAACGAATTCGATCGTGGGGGGAAAAACTTGCGACACACAATCAAGATGCGGAACAGCTGAATCCAGCCAACCTGTGACCCCCCCCCTATTCAGACACCCACCAGGCTCCATTCGATCCGCCAAGGACGTCGACAACACCACTATTTCCGCCCGCGGGGCGGTAGAGGCGGTCGATGATCTTCCGGCGAAGTTCCCTTCCTCCAAGCCAAAGGATATTCTGAAAGCTGGGGGACCAACAGTGGAACTCCGACCCCACACCGCCTCGCAAACGTTTCCTCCATCGTCAGCGTTGGTGCCACCATAGTCGACCGATGGATCGAAAAACGACAACTTTTACATACTCCTCCTCGAACCACCGGAGCTTTATAACGTTGGAAAACCGAGCCGCTTACCGAGTCGACTACCGCGATTCTTAGATTCTCCAGACTAAATCCACTGGATCACGTTCACCGTTTTGATGGTCAAATGGGCGGTTTGTGCAAATTCGGAGTAGGAGCACCTGGTCCGGGATTGAGGATAGACTGAAAAGGATCGGCTAAACAGTATTGAGACCCTATGAAACTCCGAGAATATACGAGGAAAAAGCCGAGAAAAAGGGATATTAGGGTTAGTAGGGAAAAGGGTGGAGGCGAATGAGGCGGGACAGAAGAAGAAGAAGATGATGATGAAGAAGGAAGAGGAAGAGGAAGAAGAGGAATAGTAGAGTCTGTAGTCTGTGATCATACCTACCTAGTTTAGCGATCAAGTGTATATAGAGTAGGGAGTAGTTACTTTCTATCTCATGTCATAACATATAGAATTTGACAATGGAAAAATAGAAGGTTAAAAAGCAGTCAACGAGTTTATTCCTCTTCAACCTTTGGTCATCACTCCTTGCTAGCCGTCTTCTCGTTAGTCTTGACATCATCTCGAAGGTATAGAAGATGACTCTGACTCGTTCACGGTCTATATATGCCTATCTTATACATGATGCAGATATGTGTCATCTACTCTCTACTTGCTTTCATAGAAAGAATTCTATAATCTGGCAGCCGGGCTCCCTATATGAAAGAGGCGTGGATCTATTCCCCGAGGAACTTTTGCTAGTAATGGAGGAGAATAGAGTCTGTTTATCTGAACCGGCTAGGTGCGATCGGGTTGTTTTTATATTGGTCTACGGGCACTTAAATACATTGTCCCTACCGTCTCCTGGTGGTGATAGATCTGTCTACGTAGTGTGGAGAAGCCAAGCGGCTATATTTAGACCGTGTAAGACGTCTATTAAGTACTCGTAAACATTTTATTTTTTTAATTTGAGCTTTTATTATGAAGACTATTCCGAAGATACATAGTCTAGGAAGCATTATTGCATGCATATCAGAGTCCCCCTCCCCTCCATGTATTTCATCACACCTCAAAGCCTTAAAAAAACCAGGCCTGATAGAAGCATAGGAGTATCTTTTAAAAAAAGCTCCTGGTGTATCATCATAAATAAAAAAAAGGAAAAGACATGAATGAAAAATGAGATCCACACTGACAATAAATAGAAAATGGAAAATAGGGGGTGATAGAAGGAGGAAATTACGCCGTTGGACTTGTCTCTCGACTCCGTTTCTTCACCCGTGTTCACCGTGCGAACGCGCTGACACTAATTGGGAAGATGGTTTCGTTCAGACCTCTTCCTTTTCCTTTGTCGCTCCGTCCGCACCTCGGCTCTCCCTCATGCTGTTGGAGCTCACGGCTCCCACGCTCTTCTCACTTCCCCTAGTCAAGGTTCTGGCGAAGCTGAAGAAGCCCTGTCGCAAACCCAGCTCGTGGGTTGGACGACCAAGGATCCTTCGGTGACCAACAGCTCCGTGACCGTAATCCTCTCCCTCCGCGAACCATCCGGTCTTCCGCTTTATGGCCTTCCACGCTTCAACGCCGAGGACGAACACAAAGACAGAACCGAAAGCTAGACCCCACTCCCAGGTGATACCCTTATGTTTAAAGACGCTAGTGTTCAGTCCGGGGATATAGACCGCCGGGAAAACGGAGACAGCGCCAATGACAACGGCCCAGAACAGGAACTGGTTTTCCCAGACGTCGTGGAAAAATGGGAAAGCCATAAGTCCGTGGTCATTGCTACGGTCGCGAAGAGGGTCCAGGTTGAAAAGACTGCAGCGGAGATGTTTGAACTCCCATGCCGAAATGAGGATTAGCCAAGTTAGTTCGGCAAAGACCGCCGCACGAGCACGGTAGACAACATGGCAGGAGTCATGCATAGTGTTGTTGCAATCGACACCAAGGTCCTCTTTTCCTCTTCCGACGCCATATATGATAATGACGAAGGTCATCAGAGTACATGTTCCCATAATAAGACCGTAAATCATCATGTCGGTAACGATTTGCCAAGTGAAAACACCCTTTTTGGTATCATGAGGTGGCCGATGCATAACTGCCATGGATGCCTTCTCCCGTCCAAGACCGAAAGCAGGAAACGACGACGTTAACATGTTAATCCACAAGATCTGAAGAGGAGACAGTGGAAATACGGAAATCTGGTTCTCATCCTGGAATGCGAGACCGACAATAAGGAGCACGACCTCGCCGACGTTGGACGTGAGAAGATGAAGGATGAATTTCTGGATGTTCTCGAACATGCGTCTTCCTTCTTCGATTGCGTTGACAATACTGGCAAAGTTGTCGTCGGTAAGCACGATGTCAGAAGCTGATTTGGCCACATCGGAGCCTCCCATACCCATAGCAATACCAACATCTGCAGCCTGAAGAGATGGTGCATCGTTGACACCATCACCTGTCATGGCACAGTAGCGGCTACGACGATGAAGAGCACCAATCATTTTAGTTTTTGTATCAGGAGCGCATCTGGCGATAACCAACGGAAGGGATGGCAATGCATCGATTTCGTCGTCGGTCATACCGTCAAACTCAGCCGCAGTTTTCACGAGCGACTTGGCTTCTTCTGCGGAAAGGTTTCCAGTGTTGCGAGGGATGATACCCACTTCTCTTGCAATAGCGGTGGCTGTCGACGGGTGATCACCGGTCAACATGTGAACGCGGATTCCAGCCATAGTACATTCTGTTCATAGAATTAGTAAACATGTAACCATAATAGAAGGGTTGCGGGGAATGCAATAGACTTATTATCCATTGCTAGAACACATACCTTTTACTGCATCCTTTGTCTCCAACCTTGGAGGATCGTAGAGACCAGCCAAACCCAGCAGTGTCAAATCACTTTCAATTTCCTCTCTAGGAACCTCAGAATGAGCGTTGAAGTTTTCAGGGCCCGCCTTCTGTGCAATAGCCAGAACACGCAAACCCTCGTCAGCTAGAAATCCCATTTGATCTAGGATCTGGTCCTTCTTTTCCGGAGTCATCTCCTCTTGGTGCTCCCCCAAACCAACCCGGGGGCAGAGATCTAGAATTCGCTCAACGGCACCCTTGGTGAAGATAATGTTCTTGGTTTCCTCTGGGCCAGTATGTTGATACACGACGGACATCCGCTTAACTGTGCTGTCGAAAGGATATTCGGTAATTTGTTTCCAACCCTTTGTTTTCTCGAGAATCTTCTTGCCGTATCCAAAACGGTGGGCGAATACCTGTAGAGCAACTTCGGTCGGGTCACCCATAGTTTGCCAAGAGTCGGTTTCTTCATCATGGCGGACGGTTGCAAGGTTACAAAGGGAGGCCGAGTGGAGGAAAGATTTAAGTTCTGGTACAACCTCGGGAATTGGTCCTCCGCTTCCGCTGTCGTCAGATTCCTCAGCCTTCTCATTTCGTACTTCTTCTGCTTTCCTTTGGTCTCGCTCCTGCTTTTCGGCAGGGACATCAAACTTAAGGCCAGCGGTACTACGAAGACGATCCTGTTCAGCGCGTTTTCTTTCGCGCTCTTCTTCGGCCTCTTTCTTCGTAGTTGGGGTTTGGTCAAGACTGATAGTGCCGCGAGTCGGGTTAGTTGCGTCGTCGGATTTATTGACACTGTAAATTCCAACTCCAGGGATCCAAGCCTTCCGAGTCACCATTTGGCCCTGAGTTAGTGTCCCAGTTTTATCGGAACAAATGTTGGTTACACCACCAAGAGCTTCGAGAGCGCTCAGCTGACGAACAACCACACGACGCTTCCTCATTTGAGTCATTCCAACAACCATGGTGATGGTCAGGACGGCAATAAGGGATTCGGGAATAATGGCAATACCTAGTGAGCGTTAGTAACGTGTACCAGTAGATTCGTTATAAAGCAAGTGAAAATCACATACCAGTAGAGATTGCGTAAATTGCGACCTCGTTCGTAACATGGAACCTGTTTACACCGAATACGATGATGGCCAGAAGTAAAGCGCAGCCAAAGAGGGTATAAGCCAGCTTGCTCAGCTTGATCTGCAATGGTGTACCCTCGGTGAGCCCGAGAAATTTCCCGATGCCGTCCCACACACGTAAAGCACCTCCTTTGACGGGCTGGAAGTTTCCGTGCTTCTTGCGGGACATAGAACGACCTTCCTTGCGTTTCTTGCCTTGCATAGACTGAGCGATTTTTCCGATTTCGGTGAACATTCCGGTGTAGACAACAATGCCGCGGCCGCGACCCTTGGTAATACTCGAGGAGGAATAAGCCATGTTAAGGCGATCTCCCACACCGGTGGAAACCTCATCACGACCAGTGGTATCGAAGTCAATGTCTTTTGCAACAGGTAGGGCCTCTCCTGTCAGAATTTTCTCGTCGCACTCCAGGTTCATGGCTTCAAAAAGTCGAAGATCTGCTGGAATTGTGTCTCCAGTTTTGATCTGTACGATATCACCAGGCACAACTTCCCCAGAAGGGATCGTTTCTTCATTTCCATCTCGGATCACGGTAGCTGACGGTGAAGACAGGGACCGAAGACTTTCCATCTTCTGTTCAGCTTTGAATTCCTGATAGAAGCCGATGAGAACGTTGAGAACAATAACAGCGGTAATGACACCTCCTTCAATATAATCGGAAACACCGTATGCGAGAGCCATAGCTAGAACGAGAACCTGTTTTCATGAGTCAATGTTACCATTTGGTCAAGTTAAGATATATATAAAAGAGAACGTTGTTTGCACAACAAAATTGCATGATTAGAATGAAGAACGTGGAGGGTGTTTAGTTTCAGGCTGGTATTGAAGTCACATATCACAGAGACATAGCAAATGATGAAGTTGAAGCATGTAAGGCAGTCAAGCCATAGTTGATTAGACGAAGCAGCCAAAAACCCAGGGTGAAATATCCCCTACAGAGTAGACGACCAAACCACAGCCCAGACAAAGAACTTATAGCCAAAGCATGCTCCATTGTTGCACTATAGCTTCCAGCTTCCAAGCCAGAAGAATAGGTAAACCAAGCACCAAGTATAAACGCTTGAAAATGGTGTAGAACGTGTAGGAATAGGGTAGTGAGAAAGGAAGTGATAGGGTTAACAGTGATCAATGAGTTTGTAATTCCAGAGACCCTTTCACATAAGAGAAGGCTAGGAGGGGGGTAACACAGCAGTAATAGGAAGAGAATCAGAGAATGAGGACGTACCATAATCATCGCATTGGATATCTGTTTGCCTAAAAGAGCATACCATTTGACGCCACCTTCACCTACCAAGGTGTTGGGGCCAAACTTCTGCTGCAGCTCGTTGACTTTTGCGCCCCCAAGACCAGTTTCGACACTGGTCTGCAGCTCCTGTGACGTCTCATCGACAGTCATCAGGAACGGGGCCCGCTCATACTCCTGGTCCTTCCTCGCATTTTCCTTCCCCATCACGAACTATGGAGGTTTGAACGCGTCTACTCTCTCTGTTGGGTAGACGAACGGGGGACTTTTGGAGGTGTGGTGGGGTGAGGTCCGGACTTGGTGACTGGTGTCAGGCCGTTATCGAGGGCTTGGTGGGGATAAGGAGGGTAAAAGAGAGATTGAACCGATTCGATCCAAATGAACATATGTACGACAAAACAGGTAAGGGAACGTGTATGTCGATGGGTTGTATGTTCCTCAACACAAGAGAGTAGGAGGAGTGTTATGTAGTTTATGTTTAGGAGTAATATCGGCCCGGGAGGAGAATAACCAGACTGAGACTAGCGTCTATTTCCCGCTTTGGTCAAGGGAGGTGCAAGACAGAACAATGAAAACAGACTCAGACGTGATCTATGCCTATATTCACACCGTCTATGGTGATATTATTATCCTGAACAGATTCCTATGTGACAATGAATCTAGGAAGGGGATAGGAAGGGGATATGAAGGGTATGTACAGTTAGATCTTCCGCCAAGGTAGAAAGAAGCTAAGATTGCAATAAGAAAAGATGCCTAGGAAGGATACCGTGGGAGGGAGGGAGGGCGATATATATAGGACTCAAAACGCCAATACTCTACCATGATGTATGGTTCCGAACCTTTTGCTTCTTCCCAGAATCTCAACGCATCCCGGAAAGGATGACAGGAGAGAAGCGAAACGACATCATAATTTGCCCCTCCTCCTCGCTTGGCGGTACCCACCCCCCTCTTGGCCTTCTTGGCCGGCCCAAGCGTATTCTCCGGGAGATTATTCGTTGAGGAACTCCGGAATGGAAATGTTTGGGTTCTTGGCTGCCCAGGGAAAAATGCGGATCGTTGATCCAGATGTCAGACTCCAGACTCCAGACTCCAGGTTCGGGACTCCGAGAAACTCTACGCTGGAGACGTATACATCGGGTAGAAAAGAAGGCAGAAGACCGGGAAAAAGAGAGACATGAAGAGATAGCGTCTACAGACCCTGGATGCTGAAGCATATCCCCATTGCTCTTTCATTGAGACAATGATGCCCAGGTCTTGGACCTTTCCCACGTCGTTCTTTGTATGACGTTAGGGACATGGTTCTGGATCTTTTCGGATTTAGACTCGTAACCATGACGCTTTCAGTTTAACTCCGTCGCCGCCCGAAGGGCACAACCATAGACGAGGAAGACAAGGTTCGTATTGGAGGATCCAATCAGCAAACAAGAACTTGCTCAACAAGATGCTGCAAGTCGTGCAGGAATCAAGCAATATGGAAGAGGACAGACTCAACGAGATCAAGGCCCATTATGCAGTTCTCTCTGAACCATCACAATCCAGTCAGGGAGGAAATCATACCCCACGGTCTAAAGGAATCCCCGCCGGACGGTTAGATATCTCAGAAAGATCGTGAGAAGCGTGGTACTTGTGTACAGCAGGAAGAAAAAAGTCAGATATCAAGTGACAGTTTCTGCTTCTGATTGGGAGACGGGGAGAGGTGGCAAAATTCTTGACCAAGTTCACCGCCTAGACCCACTGGGCCCTCTGCACGTGATGCGAGATTAGCACGCTAAGAAACGCCAGTCGCCCAGAAAAGCGTCTAGAGACTTCCTCCATTGCGGCTACTGCGGGTCTTGTGGTTATTTTCGCAACCCAAGAACGCGTGGAGGGTTGGGACACCTCAAGGTACAGGAATTGAACAAGCAACACCATAGCCAAGGTGGGAGTTCCACTACGATGGTACTTCCTCTACGGACTCATTACACTTGTCCGCCCCTTCCCTTGAGTCGCCAAGATTCTAGAAAACATTCAAAAACTTGAGCCCCCGCCTGCCAAGAACTGCTCCCCTTCCTTTTCCTACTATTCCGCCCAGTGGCCAGGTCGTTTTCCCAGAGCGTCTCTTGACAGAGCAGGGCGAACTGGGATGAAGTGGTGTGACTCTAACCCAACCAGAGGACAAAGTGATGACAGGGGTGGGGGAGGGGGGTATCCAAATTGTGGATACCTGATGAGGGATACGAGAGCACAACTTCATTGGATGCTGAGTGTAGAGCGCACAAGGTCACTTGGTCATGTGTTGGTAAGGATGTTACTAAGGCTTGGCTTTGCATGCGAGGAACGCACGTTGTGCCCGCTGCTTGTGGCCCCCCCCCGGCGCGGAATAAGTTCGGTCCTGTTTGTAATTTCTGGACGCAAGTGTGGCCACCCTCGGTCATCTCTTCAATGTTTTCCATGCCGAAGCCGTTCTGGTTCGGCTGTTATCGTCCTATAGAAATTCACCCCGAATGGGATACATCACATCGGGGACATTGGCAAGATGACGTCCCTCCCGAACCGCTACCTCAATAACAGGATAGCGGAGAAAAGAGGAAAGAGGGGAACGAGGACACGATTAACATAATACACTACTGCAGCTCCCAGTGATCCTCCTCGACGGAACCTAACTAGATCTGGGGATTCCTTATTACTCTCTCTCCCGCTTTGCTGCACAGTAGGAAACTAATAAGCAAATAGATATTATCACGTACTGTGTACGCTCTACTGTTACATCCTATCAACGATCTACGAAGTGCATTATTCAGTTCATTCACAGAGCGGGATCTAGACACTCATAAAACACGAACACCTCCCCCACACCACTCCCTCTGATCGTGGGGGAAACAGCAGAGGGGTTTCGGTCCAGGCCTTGAACGACTTCGACATGAACAAATAGAGGGCTTTCCCAACGGTTCCAGCAGAAATATGAAACGAAAACGTTACACCGCTCCTTGAGAAGCTCGAGGGAGGAGAGGAAGGTTGGGGAGCTACGCAAGAGGCTTGTTCTCCCGCCGCATATGATATAAATCACACATAATTTAAGTAGGTAATGAGAAAGAGGGCACACGATGACCACTCATTCAACTACGCGTTTCTTCAAACCAAGTCAACCCAGAGAAAAGAAGGGTCTTATTATAGAGACACCTTCACCTCCTTCCTCAACGTCCCTTTCCCAAACAAACTTCATACCCCCTCTCCACCGCCAAGCTTCCTCTCTACCCCCCAAGAGAGAAAAGGTACAGTCCCCACTTCCACTCCGCAACTGCCAAGAGCGCAATCACGCAATCTCTCCCCCTCCCCTTCAAAGAAAAAGAAAAAAAAAAAAATTCCCGCTCCAACTTATCATCATCGGAGAATACCGGTTTCCTCCTCGGTTAGAATGACAAAGAAAAAAAAAGCCAAGCAAAAAACGTGAGGCAAAAAAGAAAAAAGAAAAAACTGAACAAGGGTTGGTTACATGCATCGGAATATCTTGGCGCCAAGAGTTGGAAGAAAAGGAAAAAATTCCTTCCTGTGCCAAGACTTCATCTGCTCCCCCCCGCGGAACCTTCTCCGTGGAAAACCTTCCTAAAGGCGAAAAGAAGACGATTCCCGAAGTTTCCGAGACAAGGCTTACGTAGGCCTTTTTTATGTCTTTCATTTCTTTCGTTCTCTTTCTCTTTCTTTCTAGCTGTCAGCGATGTTATGTTCAATAGCCGAAGTGCTCGGTCTAGCAGTGACTGACAGATATCACCATCCCAAAACAAAGCCAAGCAATCTACCCGCCAAGCCTGACTTCTCCATCGGAACGGAGCACCCGGGTTTCTACATACATATACACGTGTGATCAAATCGGGAAAAAAGAAGAAGAGTGAAAAAATGCTTGACCTGCAGTCCCCCCCCTCACCCTCCCAAATAAGGATTTCATCGGAAGGAATATGTGGTACGGGGAAGGGATCATTTGACGAAGCTTGTTTCGCGTGCTGTCATGGTCCCATCCGTCCATGTACCAGTTCTTTTTAAGCCAAAAAACGTTGCTAGATCTGAGATCTTGCTGTAAATGTGGGGTGGATGAGGGGGGAGATCGAGATGGTTTTGGGTGAATCTATTCATTATTGCTTTCGTTTTAAGCTATTTGTTCTATTATTGATGCTTGGGCTACCAAGTTCTGATTAACCAGTATGGGTTCAACAGGGTTCATGGGTGGGTATATAGCAGATATGCTTCCCTTTCCCGAATTCCCTTTCCCTTCCCTTTGTTGAGTTTCAATGCTCTCCCGATCATCCCCCCTTCCGCTATAATACATGTATATTGTGACCAGTTTCATGTCACTTCCGAGCTTTCATCTCCCAATCTGGCTGTCTGTCTCGTGTTCACTGCAGGTATCGGAAGTCAGCATGTTGCCGGGACGAAAGAGAGGCTTTTCTCCTAAGCGGGATCGAACCTAAGAACATACGCTCATCATTTTGATCGTGACGCATCCATTATTGCCCAGATATTGGCGGACGAGAAAGGTTGAAACTACCTTCCTAACCATCGCAACCAAAAGAAGGGTCGTATTTGATTTCCGATGAATCCGCGGTCCAAATCCCAATTACAAGAGTCTAAAAATCTCCCATTTCAAGTAGAAACTTTACCCTTTACCCTTCCCTTTCTTCTTATTCTTCCCACCTCCAGAACTACTCGGTTCAGGCACGCTCACTGTCCCCTCAACCACGTCTTCCCCTTGATCCTTTAGCTTCTCCGAGCTGCTGATGAAGAAAGTCAAATCTCTGTTCTGCTCGCTGAGATCCTGGTTCGTGGCCTTCAGGGTCTGGACTTCTGTTCGAAGTAATTCAGTATGCTCTCTCAAATTCTCATTCATCGCTTTCTCTTCGCGCCATTCTTTCTCCAACTTGCGAGACATAGCCTCGAATTTCTCGGCACGACGTTCTGCACGGGCCTTGCCACGTTCGAGGCTAGGGATAGTCTCGTTGGTAAGTTCATCATGTTTCGTCTGGAGGTCTGTGAAGCGGGAAGATATTGACTCGACAGCTTCCTGTGCGGACAAGGCAGCTGCACTTGCTTCTGATGCCTTATCTGCAGCTCTCTCTACCTTCTCCTCAAAGTAGGTACGCTGACTTTCTAGCTGGCTGGTGAGTAAATGCGTATACTCGAGGGCCATATTCTCAAATTTCTCGCGAGGAACAGCATCTGCCCAATCAGGCGGATCTAAGGCACTGCTGTCTGCAGCCGGCAGCTCAACAAGTTTGCCATCTGCTTTGTTTTGGATGATACGGTGAACGTATCCATCGCCAACATAATCCCAGACACGCTGGGTCGCGATATCCATAGCGAAGGAATGGCCAGTTTCCTGGTGGTGTGCAAAAGCATGTGCCTCGTCATATCGTCCACAACCAACATTTCCACATAGCAGGCATACCCATAAGTTGGTTTCTGAATGGCAGACGTTGCACTCCGCCGGACGGTCATCTAATTTGTCCGAATCATCATGTGTGAATCGGCATACCGGACATCCGCAACCCTTCCACCTCTGAAGACATCTACAATGGAAAACATGCTGGCACATTATCGTGAATAAGCCGGTTGTTTCGTCCATGCGCTCAAGACAGACCGGACAAGTCGGTAGCTCGACTAGCGAAGGTGTACGGGGGGCAATCGGTTTCGTGGTTAACGAAACCGATGGGAAAGATCCAGTCGAGGGTCCGCGCGAGGGTGTGGTCGCCGTCGATGGAGTGAAAGGGTTATTGTTCGTATCCGGAAAGCTACCTTCAGGTGTCGTAGTCGAAGCTTGGATATCAATTGACTTCACGAAGACAACATGATAAGATTCGAGCTGTCGTGAGCAAAAGTCAGTAATTAGTACAAATTAGCTGCTTCAAAAAGTTAAGAAAACGAAGAATTAAGCCGTGTTGAACTCACCCCGAGACTGTTGACAACCTTGCCATTCCACTCCTTTTGCCATTCCCGCGCCTTGTGGCCGCTTCGAAACTTCATCAAAACCATATACCGATTCGCTCTCGATGTCCTGATCATTCGGAAATGACTGACCGCATCCCTCGTTTCTCCACCCACAATCGCCAGAAAATCTGCAGGAGAGAGATACAATGGCACAGCAAGAATGCAGAGCATCGTACAATCTTCACTTGGAACCTGCTCGCCCGCAGCATCACGACCACGGGAACCGCCATTCCCACTCCTGTATGCAAGTTGTCTCCCTTGATCAATGCCACTCGCGCTCCCTCCAGCATCCAGTTGTAAACTCGCATGTCTTGCCAAAGAATATCGTAGATCGCTCTGATCGTACAGCGAAGGCGTATCCTCCGCGTCGCGATAAAGGTGAACAACACCCCAAATGCTTTCCGAAGTTTTATGGTCTAGAGGAACGTACTTGCCCTTCGTAGCAAGGCTGGCAAGTGCATCGTCCCCTATACCCTTGGTTATATTGTTTCTCTCACTCTCGGGCGTAAGGCTGTCGTTTCGACTCGGCTGTGGTACAACCCCTCGTTCGTGGGGAAGCACCATATCGATACTTTCGACGGAGATGCTAGAGAGCCTCTGATCATTCAAGAGGTCAGTAGTAGTTGTAGTTATACTTGTAGCTGCGTTGTGGTGGGTGTGTGTTCCTTCTGCGAATGATGGCTTTTCTGACGCTGGACATTGAATGGAGGTATTTCTAGAACCTGCGGATACGGTATTGCTGCCAATCCAATTGGAATGTGAAGGTTCAGCAACCTTGGTACTCTTATTGATTTTCTCACTGCGATTTCTTCGGCTGGTATTCTTGTTATGGGGTTGTTTAAATGGACTCAAAGCTTCACGAACGCGTGCGACAGCTGGTGAGAGCTTTGGCGGGGATGCGGCATCGAATTGCGATAGATCTGCACACAAATCTGGTGCTTCTGGGAGGACTTCTAACGAAATATGATAGAAGTAGGCGGGCATCCCGACTTTTAATCACATATCTCGGCCTCTTCAAAAAGCATGGAGTGTTCTTTCGCGACGATGTTTCTTTGTTGGTGATATCATCAACTGCGAGTGGTTTAGGATTAGCTCTGGCTGTTTTTGAAGATAAGGCAGATCACTGGTTTAGGTCACGTGAACAAACATGGGACCTCGAACTTTTCTCTTGCGTTGCCACTGCCTGACATGTCATCATCAAATTCTGGATTGTGGCAACGAAAATTCTACGTCAGGGAAAACTTAGGAACAGATATTACAGCGGGTAGAAAAATGTATGAAGAAAATATGGCGGAGCCGATATTGATTGAATAGTATGTAGGTAGCTACTAGAGAATGTATGACGCCGAGGTCATCCGAATCATGATTTCAACCGTTAAAAAAAAAGTAATCCCCCAAACGCCATGCAGGCCATGCACCCACAGTGTAGAGAACCAGATCGCCCCAAACCCAACGTTTAGTTTCCGCCACGAAGCCTCAACACCAAGTGAAGAGTGCTCTCCTTTTGGATGTTATAGTCGGAGAGGGTCCTTCCGTCCTCAAGTTGCTTTCCGGCGAAGATGAGGCGCTGTTGGTCTGGTGGGATACCCTCCTTATCTTGAATTTTAGACTTGACGTTGTCAATGGTATCGGAGCTTTCAACTTCTAGCGTAATGGTTTTGCCGGTGAGCGTCTTGACGAAGATTTGCATACCACCACGGAGACGAAGGACAAGATGTAGGGTCGATTCTTTTTGGATGTTGTAGTCTGATAGAGTGCGTCCGTCTTCGAGTTGCTTGCCGGCGAAAATAAGACGTTGCTGGTCTGGCGGGATACCTTCCTTGTCTTGAATTTTAGACTTAACGTTGTCGATCGTGTCTGACGATTCAACTTCGAGTGTAATAGTCTTTCCGGTCAAGGTCTTAACGAAGATCTGCATACCACCACGCAGACGGAGGACGAGGTGAAGGGTGGACTCCTTCTGGATGTTGTAGTCGGACAAGGTGCGGCCATCTTCAAGCTGCTTACCAGCAAAGATCAAACGCTGCTGGTCGGGAGGGATTCCTTCCTTGTCCTGAATCTTAGATTTCACGTTGTCGATGGTGTCCGAGGACTCCACCTCCAAGGTGATAGTCTTGCCAGTGAGGGTCTTGACAACTGTTGTGATGTTAGTGCTGTGACGAGTATCGGCAAGGTGTTGCCAAAACTTACAGATCTGCATGCCGCCACGAAGACGGAGAACCAAGTGAAGGGTAGATTCCTTCTGGATGTTGTAATCGGACAGGGTACGGCCGTCCTCGAGCTGCTTGCCAGCGAAGATCAGGCGTTGCTGATCAGGTGGGATACCCTCCTTATCCTGGATCTTAGATTTCACATTGTCGATAGTGTCGCTGGACTCGACCTCAAGAGTGATGGTCTTGCCAGTAACTAGAAGAAGTCAAGTTAGTATCGGTCCTTCGAACGCGATGGAAGAGCAAGTGAGGCGTTTGACGGCGGCAACTTACGGGTCTTGACGAAGATCTGCATGATGATGTGTTGACGGTTTTAACGAGGTTTGAAGAGTAAGTTGGAGTGTATGTTGATGTGACTTGAACGAAGACTCTCTTGAGAGATAGATGGTTTGATGAAGAGGTTGGTGTGAGAAGAAGTTGTAGTGAGAAAGAAGGAAAGGAAGAGGAAGGAGGGGAAAGAACTTAAGTAGGTTGGCAAAAGGCGGAGGTTGGAGGCGAAGTGCCTTCTTAGTCAGTATTCACTGGTTGCCTGTCACATACAAGCGGCAAACGTTAGCGGTAATATTGTGATTGGCGGAGGATCGCTCTTGATAAGACAGAGTTACCCGATTGGGACACTAGTAAAAGGCACTAGGCGCTTTTCGACTGCCGAAGGTTGGAGAATCTGCTCGAAAGGAGTGGATCCCTGTATCATCACTCGTAAACCCGTGACTCAGCTTCACTGCATTCAGGCTTCCCTTCAGCTCTTAACGCTTTCAAGTCTCCTCCATCTTCTGAAAGAAACCAATATAGCCGCTGGACTATCTCATCCTTAAGAGGAGTGTTCCACTATTATGGAGAGTTTTGAGGCTGTGGCCATCTTCCAGCGCGAAGCAACCGCCACCATTGTTGCGACCTTCGAGCTTCGGCCCTAAGGATTGGCCAATATCTGCCTTCGATAACGACAGCCGCCGACTATATATCCCATTCCCGTTCGAGGATCACCAGTTTGTTTCAAGGCCCTATCGAAGACCATCTATTCTAAGCCAGAAGGGCGATTTGAAACTGCCAAAACCTCTATCACAATGAGCTAATCTTAGATTCATTATTTCCCAACGTTTGCCTACCTACGGTTTATCATATACGTTTGACCATTGTTATACACTAAAAGGCAAGGCATCCTAGTGGAGCAACTCCGCTACGATACTCCGTCCTTGAATCTCTTCCATATTGACTCTTTCATATTCACGCATCCCCGCCTTCGTCTCTTCTAGTGAATGAGATAATTTATTGACTGGATGGTGAATTAACAATCGGTATCACCTTTGAGTGAATACAGGCTATTTATTCACCGAATCATGACATCCTTTATCTAAGAGACATCGCCGGTTCACGACTTAACCACTACAACATCAAGCCTGCATATCCGGGGACTCAACGATTCGAACCCAACTCACCCAGCTCTCCTTAGATGTTTATGGTATCCGATAGGACCAGGCTACCTTTGTCCTCGACTAGACAGAACCATCATATCTGTGGCCTCCTTATCTGATTCGATTTGACTGGACTTGCTTCCCTTTCCGATCTACTATCATCTTGCGATACCGAGTGGTATCCGAGCAGGGCCACAAGCAAGACAAAGAGAATACTTCACTTCATGTCTCAGAGCCATTCACAGTTTCCGACCTTCGACAGGTCTCATAAAGCGACAAGAGATCTCCCAAATACTGTCTCATTCACTTTTATTTTCTGTTTCTTTGAGTGAAGTATTAGACAGCGGAGAGCTATATCTTTCATTCCAATACACGCAACCAATTTCTTATATATATATACTTCTTCCTAAAACTCAATGGAATTAACAGGAGCATTCTCATGAGACACGGATTTCACCGCAATTACGCCGCAACTGCGGATACAACTGTTTATATCTACGAAATATCGAGACTTGGAGCGAGGTCCTACTTTTATTGATTGATAAAAGAGTGAATAATGGGTCACTGATAGTTCCACAATTACCCCGAAGACTACCAACCAAATCACCTGGAATTCACCAGCCACTGGACTGCGTCCACCCGCTTCCACAAGTCTGGATTTCATTCATGACGGTTTCAAGAATTTCCCGTTTTTGATTGACTTATTATCATGAAAATGGAAGTAACAACTGGGATACGCCAATCGACAGTATGATGAGTATTATTCTCATCACCGCCCTTACCTCTGAAGCGGGAATGTTTCACAAACGCCAGGTTACTCTCCTTGCTACTATTTCGCATTGAGCCGGCGATGTCTTATTCTCGCCCGTCTAACATTCCACAATATATAGACGAACATATTTCGGCTATGCGATGAGGCTCTCAAGCTTTCAAATCGACAGAACGTCTCAAGCTCGCAGAACATTGCTGCAAACCAGCCGAATAGCGTCGACACATGAAACGCGTTTATCCAGCTGGACATCTACGCCGAACGGAATCGTATGTCTTCCGTCAAGGAAACGTTGCCGAGAATCAGGAAAACGCAGAATTTTCTTAGTCAACAAGAACTCTTTTAACGAGCCGAGCAGACCATATATTGCCGACATAACTTCCTTGATCGACAGAGGTTCTTCAACGAATGGGACATACTCGAACAGCAAAAACTCCCACCATCACTCGAATGTTACATTCACGGCTTGAAATCCTTCGCCGCTAACTAGAGACCAGGGAAGGAATGTTTGATGGAGGGAAGGCCACGGAACAATACCACGTCACTAAACATCATGATCGATTGAGGATATGATCGTGAGAGTGACCTCGATCACAACCTTCGCTGTGTCTTGATCAAAACCACTATCGCAGTCTCTGCTTTCAGATGAGATTGGACAACATGCCGCGAAGATAACCACGAAAATAACCGCAAAGGTGACCTCCACCACAACCTTTCGTTGTTGTGTGCGGCTTGGTAAAGATGATTGTGCCAACAGAAACGCGCAGAGTGACTGACGATCCGAAACAGAGGCTGAGATACATGATTTACTCCGCTATTTCCGTTCATATAAACGAAGACGGTTACGACTTAATCATAATTGCGATCGCGACATTATCGAAATCATTGCCGCGTTCTCTGGCAGAGAGCAAAATTGGGTGAAGCGATTTAATATCTTGAGCACAGACGTTAACGCGTTAACCGCGATCATAACTTATCACGACCATCACTCCATCAAGATGATTGTCGCATTCTCTAACAGAGAGCAGAATTGGTTGGAGTCATTTAGTGTCTTGAGCGCCAGGGGTCCTTCCATAGCGGAGGAATGATTGAGGGACTATTTCAGTTCTTATAACATGAGACAGCTATGAACATAGCTTATTTTTCGCATATATCATCATCATCGCCTGTATATAGCAAATAACATATCAATTCCTTTCTTTTCATTGCGCCATTATTCATTCACTTTCATGAATCTAGACTAACGTCTTTCTTATCGAGAAGCCCCAAAAAATGACGTATGCAGATTACAATCCCGACACCTTTTAGCGCAGTTTAGATCATATGACGTAGCCTATCTCATCAGCCCACAAGGTTCCTTGACCCACAATCCGGGCTTCATTACTAGCGTGATACGCTTAGTGTTCTGAGGAAAAAGAGTCATCACTTTTACATCCATTCCTCTTCTCGTTGACTTCAAGGTCAGGTACACCTTCACTATTATTTGAGCATGGGGAGGAAAAGAAAAAGGATTCATATCATCAGATTTCTCAAATAAATGGCGTTAAGTTACTACTAAAAACATCAATTCAATCATAAAAAAAAGATCAAAAACAAATCAAAATAAAGAACATGCCGTGGTTACCGCGCCATCACCGCCCCGATGGAACCAGCCTGATGTTTCTTTGCCCTCAAACGAAAAAAACCCCCAGACCAGGTCTTTAAAAAGCCGGAGACCCGAGACCATGACCACTTACCCCAACCGAGAAAGATTTAGATGAAACCGGGTCCTAGTTGGACAAGGACGGGGGAAACATCCAAAAATGCACATGCAAGAGATAGACAAGAGGGAGAGAGGGGGAAGGGAAGAACGAGAAAATGCGGGAAACATAAGTCGCGAAGACAGATAAATACAACAAATCAAGAACGAATAAACGGTTAAGGGGTAGAAAATAGCAAAATATGAAGAGCGCCTACCCTGCTGGGGGATATTGCAAAAGGTTCATGACCATTTGACCATACATGTCATAAAATTCGTGATCCTCGTCGTCGCTTTCAACAATAAAAACACTTCTGCGAGAAAGGTATATCACTAAGAAAGAAAGTTAAAAAAAAGGAAAAGCTGTACCTCAAGACATAGGAAAAGTATTGTCGGTTTCAAAGGAGTGGATGCCAATGGCGTTTTGGCGCGTCGTGTCATAAACATATATCTCGTATGGCTCATCTGGATACCGTGTACGATTATTGTAGGCCGTAATGAAAAAATTACATCATGAGTCGGCGTCTATCGTTTCTCATTTAGTTGGCGCGAATAACAAGTTTTGAGACGAACTTATTCGATAAGCAGTCAAAGTCGTTACGGTTGAATGTGACATTTGGACGGGTCCGAAGGTAGGCCTCTGGTATGATATTAGCAAGTTGCTAGAGGAACAAGATGTAATAAAGTAGACTTACCATGCTGGGTAACATGCTGGCGGACCTCGGTCATCGTATTGCACACATCCGCATTAGAGTTAAGTAGCTGATGGTGTTTTTGCGAATCCCATTCGGTGAATGGGGGAAGCTTCTGAGAGATTGCCTGGAACAGTCCGACAATGACACCAACCGGTGTGGTCTCCATATCAGTGCAGAATTTATCCACAGCAGCAGGATCCTAAAACATGTTAGCAATCTCAAACATCCAACGTATAAGAGAGTTAGGTGTTCTTACCGGCACACGGTAGTGGCAATCGAATTGCATTTCTTCCCATATGGCGAGGAGGATTGACGCAAGGATGAAGATGGTAGGCCAATTCTTCAGCTTGTCACCGCTGTAAACACTCGAGTAGAGAGTGGAAAGCTCCTCGAGAACATCCTTCTGTAGCTCCCGCCACATACTTGCCATGGCGCACTTCACCTGGAAGTTGATCATCACCGGGGCCATAGTCTTCCCGTAGAACTTCGACGACTCGTCCTTGATCTTGCCATGGAATATTTCTTCCTCTCCGATGCCTTCGACCATGGTCACGTGGAGTGTCAGGTTATAGGCAAGAACCAGCTTCAGTGCTTTGCGGATCACGGGGATCTGGGTGCGGAAGTAATAGCGGAAGGCGGTCTTGAGCATCTGGGTCAAGAAAGGAGTGCCTTCGAAGTAGTCGTCGACAAACTTCTCGAAGCTACCGTTACCATCGATATGTCGGTCAAGGTAGTCGGACAGCATGGCTGTGGAGATTCCTTCCATCCCGGCAGAAAGCTTTGCAGTTGCGGTTTCATACTGCGTGGGTCCTTGGATCGTCTCAACCCAGTCGAGGTTAAAGCAAGAATCATCGCGAACATAAACTTCTCGAGCGTTGATTGGTAGCATCTGGCCGAAACCATGGGTGACAAAGAGAGTTCTTTCGGTTGACGAAAATCCTTTGATGTTACCAACGGAGAATCCTAGGGAGACATGACGTTCGTAATCCGCGTTCCAATCCTTCATAAAATACCCAATTTCCTTGATGTCGATTCTGGTACATGGGACCTGCCACAATCTAGCATGCGATGGCTTGCATCCAGCACACGGTTCTCCTTTGTCGCACTATTTGGGAGTTAGTTAAGACTCATTTGCATAATCAACCAATTGAAGCACATACAGTTTTCTTCAAGAATTTACATCGCAGACAAGCTCTTAGCTTCCGGATCTCACTCGCCTGTTTCCGCTGGTCGGGCTTCAAGGGTCCCTTCCGCTTTCCAACACGCTTTTCCGTCGTCTCCGGTTTGCTAGATTGCTTCCGTACCTTCGTTTCGGCGTTCTTTGCTGCGATCGGACTCCGACGAGATCCCTTCCTGCTCGGTGGGGAGCCTGATGCTTGTGTTGGTGACCGCGTCGGTGACGTCGTGGCCTTGGCTGGAGCGGGAACGGGCCGAACAATCGCGACAGGACTAACAGCAACCGGGGAACGAGATCCACGAGAACCTTCGTCACGCGACTTCCTCCGGACCATCGCAGCGCCAAATTCAGACTCCAGGGTGGCTACTGAACTCGGAGAGCTGATAGACTGTGATAGATCGACAAAACCACCAGTGGTAAAGGACGTTCTTGGCCGTTCCAAGTCTGAGTATGATGACTCCGACGGGGTCCGGTTGTGAAGTGTCTGGTTCGGGTTGATGAACAGGTCCGGCTCGCGGAAGGATGATGAATCCATCGAACAGCGATTATCGATCATACTCCATCCGTTGTCGCTACCCGAGCTGGGTAATGACCCAACCTCGAGGCATGTGTCGGTCGGAGAGTTGTCTGGAAGGCCGTGTGTCGGATAGGTCATGCTCGCTGACGTAGTCGCTGGGTGAGGATATGTCATCAAATCGGTGTGGAATCCTTGGTAGTTGAACGGCATCATGTCTACGGGAGCCGAGAGCGAGAGATACGATCCATCCAGAAGACCATGGTCCAGGTGTGTCTGGTCCGACGGCATGAGATCGATGGGAGACGCTTGCAACGGAACGCCATAGCTGGAGGAGAACGGCGGGGCAGATGTAGTATCCTCGTGGTAGTGATGAAGCTGCGAATGCAGAGGTTGGAATTGCCAGTCTGCAATCAAGTTCGGATCATGAGCAGCAACCGTTTGTTCGTATACATGGCCACTCGTCTGTAACGTTGACATATCCCTTCTATCGTCTTGTCGTTGGTGATGAGTAAGATCATGGTCCACCGGCACGGGCCACGACTGCGAGGTCAGATAACCTCGAGAATCGTAATCGAAGCCCACGAGGCCATCATTGGTAGGATCAACGTTGGCCATCTTTTACAGTACTCTGCTCACTCTATGTACAGAGAAGAACAGCGACCAAGTGATTGGCAAGAAGGAGGCTGAGGATATCAGATGTGGTGGTTTGAGGTGTATGGTGGGAGGGAGGAAGGCGTGAAAGCCTGAGGGAAAGAAAGAGAAGAAGGAAAGGAACTTCGAGGAGGACGAGGGAAAAGAGGAAGATGTTTCCCTTTGGTTGATTACATACGAGGAAAGGAACCCGGGGCGATTAGTTTTTCCATGAGAGCGGTGGGGGGGAGGGCAGTGAGAAGAGGTGGGAGTCAAGCCCGGCAAAGGGAAGGTGTGGGTTCTTTTTTGGTGAAGGTGAAGCGGCGGTGAAGGAAAGTCACAGCGGTGCTTGCAGCAGAAAAAACAAGAGTTTAGGCTTAGGGTGTGTGTGTGTGGTGTGTGTGTGTCTGTATTAAGCGTCAAAAGTGGCAGGGCAAGGATGGCCCGGGAAGCCCTTGATTTGGTTGGTTTAGTGGGACCTGGGCTGGAAATACTGGTATGGTACCTCAGAGGGACTGAATCTTTCTTACTATTTTGCGTGCGTTTCTTCGTACCTTCTTGGTATCGCCGTAAAGCTTTCCCCCAACTGGGGCAGGTTCAAATAGCGACGGTGGTATGCATCGTGCAGCATAATGCCACGACAAGGCTTTCTGATTAACCAAACGGACCATGCAGCTCCTTCTCCGTGCACGTACCGATACCTGTACAATGTGCATCTTCTACGCCTGTGCTATGGTTCCAGAGACCTGCTGACATAAGAATGTCTTGAAGAGAAGCAACATCAGCTGATGCTATCGGCGAGCGCATAGACTAATCGGTGCGTTGCATTAAGGTGGACGAAGCCCAGTGGTCTCTTCGTGTCTGCGCTACCCAATGCACTCCCCGCTGTGCGCCCCACAACCCGCCAACTGCCTGCCGTCGTTCTTTCCGCCAAAAATCCCAATCATCTTCGCTCGTTCAACCGACGCATGACCCGGATTGTTGGCGAATGGATCTGTCACGGCGAAAAGAGAGGCTGGTGATAGCACCCGGAACGGAGAGACCAGCCAGATCAAGCTGCGATACTGCATCTACGGACAACTTGAAAGCCAGCTCCATCCCCTCCAGCTCTCACACAGTCTCCACGATATTTCTGCAAACATCTCCCTCATCTTCGTGCTTCATACGTGGAAACAATAGACTCTGCCCTGTGCGGGGATACTTAGCTGATCTGGCGGGGCTGGGTACATATCCAAGTTTGAGCCTCGAAGTCTTTCGGAAAAGTAGATCCATCTCTCTCTCTCTCCTTCCCCACTGACAAGAATAATCTCTCACGGGAAAAGAAGAAGCGCAAAAAACCTGCAAAGAGGAAACTCAACCCAGGATCCTCTTGCCAAACATCAGATATCGAGGCAGTGTCGGTCTCGATGTCTTCCTGCCCTACCCGTCTATCTCGCTTCCGCTGCCAGTCTGCCTCGCAGATGTACGGTTCCACCACTGTGAGAGGACCCTAAGACAGATCTTCCCGCATGCGAGGGCAGTTAATCCATACCACAGGGGACAGTGATTTCCTGAAATTCCTCTCAACTCATCCTTGGAGCTGCCCAAATTGCGGCGTCTGAGCGAGGCGGCGTCAAGGCCGACGACTCTCCATTCCAAGCAATATTATCGGGAATTATCTTGAAACCTTTTGAATTTTAACTTCGCCACTGTTGTCTATCACTGACTTGGTATGTCGCGCTTTGATCATGACCTGACTTGTTCGCAAGATCTTCGCAGCCCGTAAATTGAGATTTGAGTGCAAGATATCCTCGTGGCTCGCGCCATTCATGAGTCGTAGACTTTTGTACTATTGGCTATTTATCGAACCTTCACTCAGCCGAGGAGATCTGAGATCAGAAGACGGGAGAGAGCAGCTGTCAAAAGTAGATCAATTACCGTGTTTTGTTGCGACATCTTCCGAAGAATGTAGTTGATTTCCGGCTACCATATAGATAGGATCAGCCCTCCGGTAGATATATGTAGACAGTTAGCACTATATGCTGTGAATAGTATAGATATCCAGGCAAAAAACCATTTGTCTAACTCATTGGCATTATTCATTAACGATGAAGTCTGATAGAATTGCCATTCGACTCAAATGGTGGGCGAAATGTGATTTCTGCGGCTCATGATGTGGGAAAATAATACACTTTTTGTGCATTCTCTCCCCAGCGAGAACAATAGCAACCAGACACAATGTAACAAAATTTCCACAAACCAATAACCACGGGCAGCATCGATTCGATCTTTACATTCTTTTTAAAAGAAGGAGATATCTATTTATAGAAGGGTGGGAAAACGCCCTTTTCAATGCCTGGCATTGCAATCTCCGGGAAACACCGCCGCCGAGTCCGATTTCCCACCAGCAACCGACTTGTTTCCCACACCGCACCGGACAGATCTGCACCAAAGCCAAAGTCGAGAAGCAGGCTTGTCGAGATCCCATCTCAAGACCAAGGCCAGGGATCTTCTATTATTATTCCAGATAGCCGCAACATGGCCACCACACCTGCTAGCCAAAACCAGGAACTGAACAGAAACATCCCAGCACTTTTCACAGATCGACCATCCATCCGCGATCCCCTGGTCACAAAGACATCGGAACTCCAAGATGAAACGGTAAACGAGTGTCTACCCTTTTTGAAAGGGGTTGCGAGTGCTCAGGATGGACCGTTTAATCCGTTCGGGGTGCCGAGACTTAATAGGGATGAGCATATAGAATATATGTATGACTCCCTGGAGGAGTTTCCTGGGAAGTTTGTCGGGTTGGATTCGAGTAGGCCGTGGATGGTTTACTGGGCTTTAACCGGGATGTATCTTCTCGGGGAAGATATATCTCAGTTTCGTGAACAGTGAGTTTGGATGGGTTCTTGCCCTTTTTGTTTCTCGCTTTCCAGTTTCGGAAAGCCAAATTTGCATTCTTTCTTTCTTTCTTTCTTTCTTACATATCGCATCCGCGATTCTCTTTAATTCAAGCTGAAGCGTATATATGCTAAGAATCGCAGAGTTATGGCAACCTTTGCCCCTATGCAGAACCCCACCGGGGGCTTCGGAGGTGGCCACGGTCAAATGTCGCACTGCGCTCCTTCTTATGCTGTCGTCTTGAGCCTGGCTATGGTTGGAGGCGAAGATGCGTTCCGACTGGTTAATCGGAACAAAATGTGGGTTTTTTCCCCCTTTGCATAAGATAGAGCTATTACCCCATACTAACAAATAATGCAGGTATAAATGGCTAGCAAGCTTGAAGCAGCCGGATGGCGGTTTCCAAGTCTGTATTGGTGGCGAGCAGGATGTACGGTATGGTAGCCCATGATGAGCTATGTGGTTTCCGTTGACTGAACAATTCAGAGGAGCATATTGTGCGATGGTAATCATCGCTTTACTTGACCTTCCGCTCGAACTGCCAGCAGACGCGGAAGCCCGGAACTTTGGGTTCAACACATTCTTGGACGGGCTACCTGAGTATCTATCAAGATGTGAGGATATCACCGTGCATTATTCAAAGTAGAAGTGTAGCTGACAAACTCCTAGGCCAGACCTATGAAGGTGGTATATCCGGAAGTCCGGGGACGGAAGGACATGGTGCTTACGCTTTCTGTGCGCTGGCATGCCTGTGTATAGCTGGGGAGCCACGAGAAATGATTAATGAGTACACAGCGAGCATTCCATCCTGCACTTGGAACAGGCACTAATAGATTCTAGATATATGGATCTCCCGCTTCTCATATCCTGGCTTTCAGCGCGCCAGTACGCCCCTGAAGGAGGGTTCTCGGGGCGGACGAATAAACTAGTTGATGGATGCTACAGTCACTGGGTGGGAAGTTGCTGGCCTTTGATCCAAGCGGCTCTACACGATAAGCCACCAGAATCAGAGGCATCTCTACCACCACCTCTTTACCATCGCGAGGGATTGATAAGGTATATCCTCGGATGCTGCCAAGCGGAAATGGGTGGATTACGCGACAAACCCAGCAAGTAAGTATCCCAAACATCCCGATTCTATGTAAAGTACAATCAATGCTGATAAATGATAATAGACACCCTGATTCTTATCACACATGTTACATCCTCACCGGTCTGAGCAATACACAAAATAGCCATTTCTTCACTCACAACTCCTCTTCAATAACGCGCTCCCTTTCCGCCGCGTTTTCCTGGAAAGATGCACCCATAACTTCTTCTACTGCCTCTGTGAACGAGCCCGGTAAACGACAAGAAGTAACTGAAAGCGTATTCGAGGAGGCTGATAGACTCAACCCCATCCATCCTATATTCGTCATCCCACCCACTGCGGCGGAGAACATGAAGAGGTGGTATGAGGCGAATCCGGAAACGTTTTGATGGTTGTTACGCTCGGAAGTGTAACTGAAAAAAATATACCATATGTCATACATTTCATATTTGATATCTGTATTTCTATTATCATATCTTCGCTTCGAACCTTTTTAAGTTAATGGCCTCATTCAATCGGACAGATGGGATGGGGATGGGGAAATGCTTCCGACTTTCATGCTTCTTATCTTATCCAATGTTTCGTCTGTGCAACCAACACGTTTTTTTCTGCCTTTTCGGCCTCATCCGAACTACAGGAGCAATGCTGGTTGTTGTTATGTAGGGATATGTGGATACGGAATTGTCCAGACCTCTCCAAACCACACACACATACACATGCATATCTTTTTTTGGGGAATATAAGCAAAAAAGAAACCAAGGACTCGATTAATATTTTAATCTCGACGGGGCTTTATGCGCTTTATATGTCTACGTTATATGTATGGCCAATTCCTTTCCAACTGGGCTTGGGGAGCCTTGTGTGTGTGGGTTGTTGGGAGATGACAGGATGACCCTAAATTCCCCAAGCTATTAAACATAATGAAAAGATAACAACGGCGCAGGCTTCAATTGAGCCTGGACTTAGGGTTTACAGGTCTTTACTGGACCGAGAGAAATTGTCTATGTGAAGCATTCTTGCTTAATTTAAAATTCATATCTAGCAAATTAGGTATAAATATTAAAAATGCATGAAGGGGTTTAGTTATCTCTAGATACCAGCACCGCGCTGCACGCGGAAAAGGAGCTTTAAGCCTCAGGAAAAGAGAGATCCACGGAGATGATGACCTGTCAACCCCAAAAGGGTTATGCGATGGCCGGGGTCTTACCCGGATAAGCAGATCATGACAGATGAGACAGCTTCGTGAAACCGAGATTCGGATCCTTCCGCCAATATTCTGTCTTTTTTTGAGATAAATTTGGATTCCATCCCCATTTTCCCCATCCCGTTCATGATGACACGATAATGCAATTCCCACCAGCATTCCCATCCATCATCCGTCACGGAGACAGGATCTGCAGGCGGCAAAAAGAGTAACGTCGAATCGAATCTTCGATGATCCATGTCTTTTCTCCAGCCATTAGACTCATACATACCATACTTGGGAAGGTGCCGTGGGTGACACAAATACACATCATCAAAGATATTCATCCATTCCCACAAGTCTTTTCCCGTCTCTCAATTCAATCTGGCCCTTTTCCCACACGAGAAATAGATCGTAAGATGCCTTTCTCCTCGGTAAACAGGATCATATGTATGGATGGAAATACCCTTTCCCAGGGTTCGATAGGTCTTGGCCGGGGGATGGGATGGGTACACGAAATCCTCCGTCTCTCCGCCTCCTGGGTGTCAAAATCTCCCTCCAAAAATAAAAAATATCGAAAGGGATATTGGCTGTCGTACACGGGTAGACTCCGTACATATGCGTGCAATAATGTATATGTGCATTTCTAGTTCCTCCAAGGGCAACATAACCCTAGTCGATTCGATTCTGCCTGCAGCAAACTATTTGAAACGGGGCAGTATCACCCAGCCGTTTGGCGAGTATCACCAACATTCTTTCTTCCCTGACCGGGAGATTTTTCATTTATCATAGGAGAGATATTGAGTTTCGTTTATGGGGTTAATTGAAGCTGTTATGCGTTTTGTGAGTCGTTGATAGAGAGTCGAGAGAACAACAATTCGTGTCAAAAAAACTGGAGGCGGTAGAATTAAAGCCTACGCTAGTCTCGGATTGGACAATTGGCGTCTCTCAAAGAAGAGAAGAAAAGAAAGAGAAGAATGTTCTGCTTCGCCTTCCAACGAACATCAAAGGGAATTGCGACATGAAGATAGACTCGACCAGAACCTCAATCTCTCCCTTTTTGATCTGTTCAATGTCGGAGGAATTGACAACAATAAAGATCAAGAGTAATTTACACTTCACACCGTCGCGACATCGGTATGCAATCGTGCATCATCTTTTTATTTCTGGAACGCGAGGCATGTTGTTTTCCCCGCTGTTCTTGAAGCGACCGATTGACAACTCATCATTGCATCCGATGCCTGTCGATGCACGAACGGGCTGATTGGGGGCTCGTTTTCCAAGTCCCTCTCTCTGACTCTCTTTCTCTCTGCAGATTATCGTCTGAACCATGGTTCAATCGAAGTTATCGAAAAGGTAAAACGGTTGTTTGTTTGTCTCGGAAAGATGTTGGTCTCGATCCCAATATTCGCTGCTTTCCCCCGTTTGCCTTCCTTTCGCCTGCCTCCAGGAGGGAAAATCCCGAGGAAGCGGTCTGACTGCTTCTTTTCGGGGAACGGCTTCTTCGGAATATTTACCGAGCTATCATTCTCTTTGAACAAGGAAGAATTGTTTTTTGCTAGGTACATATCTTTTTTAATGGTTCTCGCCGAACGGCTTATTGTTCACACACCCAGGTTTCACCCGTACTGGGCGCGCCTTCTGCGGAATGCGAATCAACAGCCGACCAGATTACTATAAATTGCATTAGCGGAGGATCAAAGCAAAAATGATTGTTCGTGTCTCCGGCCGATACCTCTGATGCGTTGCGGGGTTCTGTCGTAGCATCCTGCCTGTACCTCCTAATGACTGTACTCTCAAGGGACTGACCCGGTAAGAGCGAATTATTCATACATCACTGGCACCAGTTCTGCAGCGATGGTGGGCCTTGGGGGAGGGACAGTTGTTCTGAGTTCTCTCTCGAAGCAAAGAGGCAATCTTTTGACGCCTGGATCGGCAATGAACCTAATTCCTGATAGGTCGATGGCTGGAGTCTTTCGATCTTCTTCGTTCCATCAACTGGCAAAAATTCATGCCAGCACATCAAAGGTCAGCATCGACAGACTCTATTCAAACGCAAAAAAAAAAAAACACACATTAAAAATAACTCGCACTCTGATCTCTCTGGGTCGACCAGTCTCCGAAAGGGGTTTTTGATGAGTCCCTCAATTCAATCTATCTGGCCGTTTATTTTCAGCCCCACCGGTTTTAATTCGGGGTGTGCATTAAAGCAGGCTTGCTCCGCTGTCCACCACAATAGCAGGTCCCTCGTTTTGCTAGACGCGCCTGTCTCGAATCTTCATCTGTTGTTTCCGTTTCCTTTTTATTGATCAATCGGCCTCCCCAGTTCACTTGCCAATCTGCGAACTGCTTTTCTTTTTTCCCCTCCCCCGAAAAAAAGAGCCTGAAATCAAAAAATCAAAAAGACCTATCCATATCCATGGTTGTATCACTGGTAACTCCGTTGGGCATCAAAACTTTCTAAGTCCCAGAAGTTGTTCTTCGTTCTTTCTTCCTTCGTTTCTTTCTTTCTTTCTTTTGCCCGGGCCCTGGTCTTATCGACAACACCGAGGTTTCCTTTGCCAAAGACAGGTCAATTGCCAAAAGGGATTGGGCATCAAAAAGTTCTACCTTCCTGCCCACTTGATATACGCATCTTTCCGGACCAGATATTCCCATCGATATGTACTACATTTTATACCTTGCGAGTATGTTGTTGCCCTACACCCAAAAGTACCCCTGCCCATAAGCGACCTCTCTGTCCTGAGTTCATCGTCCAATGGCCGGAGAAATATGGAAAAATATTCCTGTTCCAGTTCTCTGGTTTCAGTTATCAAAAATTCTGCCCTGAGACGTGTATTCCGCTCTGTCGTGTTTCATTACTATCTCTCTAAGAGGAAAAAGAAAAAGAAAAAAGAGAAAGAGGGCCAAAAGCCGTCAGGCAGTGATAAGCTTCGTCTTGTCATTGAATACCCCGGAATGCTCTATTCATCCTTGTTTTTCCTATCGTATAAAAAAAAAATAAACAAAAATGGGAGGATGCGTTCAGGCACATCCTCAACGTTAAACAGCCAATAACAGTTTTTCATGTAGGTCTTTGCCGACGGCGCCGCTGGCCCGACCCTCTCTACGAATCGTACGGTTCCACCACCGGATACACGTGCGTTGTGCGCGTCAATAACCGCGAATATCAAACCGATATCGTGTGCGAGACTGAGACCCTCGCCCGTGAAAATGCGGCTATGCGTGCCTACCTGATCTGTCGTAATTTTTCAGTCAACGACGGAATGTACCCTGCTGGGCACGACCACGGAGGTATCGTGCAGGGGATACCAGTTGCGATCGGAACGGGACGAAGAAATCGTTACCCCGATGATACGGACACGTCGACGAGTGGCGGGAGTCGGAGCGGTGGGAGTAGTCCTGAGAGCTACGAAGGCCGGGTCGGTCGAGATCCGCGGAAGTCTGGACCGGTTAGAGCTCTGGCTTACAGGAATGGTGCACTGCAATGATCTACTCGCCTCCTAGGGACGGATACGGTCTCCGCAACATTCCTTACAAAAAACGATACCTTCACTACGAATTGGACGAACCGAAACCGGAAAAGAAGAAAAATAAAATAAAACGAACTCGAGGAAATGAGAAGGTGGGATTGATGATGACTTGACGAAATTTACGGCCCTTTTTTTTGATTAGACACGTACCAACAGAGACAGCACTGTCTTCAGGTGGCGGGGGGAAGCGATGATCAAAGTATGATAACGACGACGATATTATGATTATGACGAACGATTTCATAGAAACATTTCCCTTCTTTTTCTCCTCTCGCGTTCTTGCGGCATATATGATATATCATTCTGTGGAATTATCGAGATTTGTCTGTTGCACACACAACTTGTTCGCATTTAGGAGGTTCACTTTGATGTTGATGTTGATGTTGAGAGAGATAAAAAAAAACTATATGGATTTGGTGTTTCCCCCCTCCCCTTTCTATATTGCTCGCCCGCCTCCATTTGTTTTTATACCCCCTATCATACCAAGGAGACGATTGAACGGCAATGGCATTTTGATGGCGGGGGGAAATCCTTTTCTACTGAACTTTTATGAGCCTGCGTTTATTGTTCTTTTCCCACCTCTTAACCTTCTATTCTACCCCTTCTCTTTTCGGCCTTCATTTTGGATATCTCTTCAGATTACAACAGGCTGTACTTGATATAGGGCAATTCCATCCCCAACAAGAGGATGATGACTTTTTTCGAAATAAAAAATTAATTTACCAGGCATTTTGACACAAATACGTGGGACCGTTTTATATGACCTACATTTTTATCCTTTCGAGTTTCCAAGATCCTTCATGAAATATAATGCAGGAACCCGCAACAGGATCGAAAATCATATACCCATGGATCGTATCTTGTCTCTACCTCCTTTTCATCGAAACAAACGAAAAAAGTGACCGTTTGCATTGTTTGCATTGACCAGTTTTAGTATGACGTCACGCGCCGATTCCTGGATTGGAACCACATGCCAGCTGCAAATCTAGATGTTTCTTCGTGAGAGCTTCATGGAATTGAATAAATAGAGAAGAGATTGTCGACGAGGGCGCGTAAAGATATATATTTATATACACCTGCCTGTCCTACGATGCGACGCAATATACCTAGTCCCTTTCTGTCACACAGATTCTAGAACGGCGCCACCAAATCTTCCGTTTTTGTTTTTGTTTCGTTTCCTTTGCTGTTCTTTCCATTCTTGCGCTTCGACGACGATGCTTTCGAGGATAAGTTGCGCGCGGGGGGTTGCGTCAATATCTCCTACATTTGCTGCTGCTCCCGTTGGAGGCAGGCCGTTTATGAAAGCGACGAGCCGGGTTGGGATATGCAATAATGGTTTATCGCGGGTATGTTGTCAATCGCGAGCTCTTTTTGCCTAGGAATTATTTGCTGATTTTTCTTTTTTCTGAAGAAGGGTATCGATCAATGGAGATTGCGGGAAAGTTTGGGATTGAGGTATTACGCCAATCTCGCCGGAAAGAAGAGCGCAACTGGTCAGGATGGGAATGAGAGGCGGTTGCAGGAAGGCATACCGTCGAGCCGAGATGGATCGATTGAGCCGCCGGGAACGAGCCGGGAGAGGCTTCATGGGAAGATGGCGAGAGGTAGGTAAAGGATTTTTGGTTTATAGAGGGTTGATGGAGAGCAACGCTGATAAAGGAATCGATTAAACGTGTAGGGAAACTTCTCACCACGCCATCGAGGCTTCTGAAGGTTATTTTACCTCTGTCAGGGTTGGCTGGGATTGAAAAAGGTAGGTTGCCTGTTCCCTCCTTCCCGATCTTCCTCTTTCAATGGCTAGCCTGCTAATTTCACTTTGCTCCCACATTATAGATGTTGAGCCATTGGCATTCCTCCTCCATCCACAACAACCGCTCTCATATCTTGAACGCTTGATTCAGGCCGGAGTTCCACCTGCGGTTAATAAAAAGGGGGAACATGAGAAACCGGAAGTGTCGTTTATGGTCCTGGAATGTCAGGAGGATGAAATCAGACCGAAACTGATGGTCTCTGAGGACAATGATCAGGTATCATCGCAAAGAGATGCCGCGGACGAGAAGACTCGTAATTTTCCGGGCTTAGGCGCGCCAGGTCAAGACACTTTGAGACATTATGTGCGCTGGTCTCCATCTACTGAGATTGGTGACTTCATTCGGGATGCGGCGAAGGTGAGGGAATTTACTGTGGTTATCGAATATTCGCCCCGCGAGCAGATCCAGGTTGCAGTTCCTTCGTTCAATGATCGGACCTACTACCTTAGGATGAGGTTAAGAAAAACGTCAAAGGAAATAGGAGAGCTGACTGGTATCAAAAATGAATGTGACAATTTAGCACATCGAGGTGCACAGCGAGTCGCCATAGGTGGTTTTGGTATCATGGCCGGCTGGTGGTGCCTGGTGTATCGACTAACCTTCGATACAGATCTCGGATGGGACACGATGGAGCCAGTTACCTATCTTGTCAGCTTATCGACATTGATGGGCGGCTATCTCTGGTTCTTGTACCACAACCGAGAAGTTTCTTACAGGACAGCATTCAATTTGAGTATTAGCCGGCGTCAAGCGAGACTCTATCAATCAAAGGGGCTTGATTTACAGCGTTGGGAGGTACTCGTGGATGAAGCAAACTCCCTGAGGAAGGAAATTAAATCAGTCGCTGCCGAATACGACGTAGATTGGAACGAAAAGTCTGACGAACATGACGAGGCAGTCACCGAAGCGCTGAAGAAAGACAGACAGCAGAAAAATAACAAATCCCGAAGCCAGTCGAAGGAAAGGGAAGGCAATGATGATGACGATGATTGATATACCAAATTTCTTCTTCCCACGTCCCGATGCAGCCGGTAGCACCCGATCAATCTATGGTACGAAAAAAAAAAAAAAAACGGAAAGCTCATTTCCTGCCTCAGTGTGTCCCGTTTCTGACGGGATCATAGTAACTGTTCTTTGTTGGTGCTGGCGCTGCTCCCGCAGACCATCCTTTTGACTTCGAGGACCCTTGACCTGAGAGTGACACAACAAATTAGCCTCTGCCGGAGGGAAATATATCAGCCGCGTTTAAGAGTACACAACATACCACCGGATGTTCCCGAACCGCTATCGTCGCCCTTTCTGCGGTTACGATTATTACGAACGTCCCTCGAGCGGAAGACGCTGTACAACAACCATCCCGTCACCCAGTTCGGCCCGTATTCTCCATTGGTGGCACCGCGGTCGAAAAGTGGACGCGTGACGGGTCCCGCGTTCCTCCAGATCTCCATAACCCCCCATCGCTGGCGTTCAGGCCGGATGTGATGCCAGAAGAATGGCGGGCGCATGTTCGGATCGTTTCTGAGGTTGTCTAGGAGGTCGGAGTTGTCTTGATTCATCTGGCTGTACACCACGATCGCCTCGTCCTAGAAGAAGGGTGTTAGTCCTGAAGAAGTGTAACTCGATTGGGGAGGCTTGGGGTCAACATACCCTCATAGCTCGATAGTATGGCTCATGCTGAGGATTGTTCGCATCCAGGCCCAACGCATGCATGAACTCTTCCTTAGACACTCGGGGTCCAACGGCCACGGCCATGTCCATCTTGTGGCTATGTACTCTTTGCGCGAAATCGCAAAGAAGGAAATAATTAAATGAAAGGAAAGAAATAGTGGAAAGGATTTGCTACTGAGCTTGACGGACTCGAAAGCTTCGGTCGAAGAGGAACGAAGAGAATATTTTGGGAGGTGATCCGAAGAGGCTCGTACGCCAGTCTTGTTTTATACCCAAAGACCTCGAGGTACCCGGAGTAGCAAACATCGTGGGATTTGGTGTGGTTTCGTTTCGAAGGAGGGAAGGGTTGGACGCGTCTCCAATGCCTCGACGCAACTCGCGATGGGAAGGAAAGGATTGAATCATCGAGGAAGAGAGCGTGGTGGGCTCTGACTGGGTTAATCCTGGACTCCGTATATCATGCGTCGCTAGAAACTGAGTTCAAGATACCGGTTATGTCGCATCTACAGCTCCTCCTGCGGCTTACCGTCGAGACAATCCCTATCATCCCTGGTGTCGTCGATCTTCCGTGGGAACTCGAGGGAGGATCACGTTGGAGTAGGAAGGGGAAAAAAAGAGATATCAACTTTCCTCGACCATCTTCCTCGCATTGTTTGCCATTTTGTTGGAAATTTTCTTGTTTCTAGCCTTTTTTTCCCCTGTATGCAACCCGAAAGAATTGCAGAAGAAACAACCGAACATAGACACTTGCATTCAGATTCCTCAGGGCATCTTACATTTTTTCGAATATCGAGGCTCAACGAATCTTCGTTCTGGATTTGATTTTTTTGACTTCCTCTGCATCATCTGATTATCCGTCTTAGCTTATTCTGCAGCCACACACCGTTGTTCCATAACATGACATGTACAAGACGTTTCTCCTTGCTCGAAGAAACCTCTGGTCTTCCAGTTTGGGGAATGAGACGCACTCTTTTACAGTTGCCTCGCGGATTATGTTACGCATCGGCACGGAGTGCTATCTCCGGGGCTGGAAACGGTGCTTGAAATGAACTGCGCGTGTTCGTGATTTGGTTCTCCTTTGTTGTCATATTTACCCCTTTTTACCCTTTCTGCAGCATATAGAGAGCAAGCACCAAATATTTATGCCATCCCATATCGTTTCTCTCATCTTTGAAGGTTCTGCTTTGTTTCCTTTTGTTATTTTATTCGAATCTTCCGTTTCGCCTCCCTTAATTCTGTTTCCCGAAAGATATCCTGTGTAATGTTGTGCAAGACTATCAAAGCTTTGACCTAGGGCTCGAGTCCTGATTTTGCCAAGCCCGATTCATTAGCCTTGTTATGCAGGTCAATTGCCATTGTTTGTCCTTCTTATTTATTCCTGTGCATTTCTCATGAAGAAGCGTCATTCGTCCTTGATCTACAAATAGGGTTGCTTCTACGCATCCGGTTCCAGATTCACCATGCTCCATACTCCGGCAAAACGCATGTCAATCTCACCCTTTGCATACCTCATGAAGACTTTCAGTTGTTTCACCCAATCCCTTTCAATTCCACTTCGCACCGCACCCCCTGCCTCGATTTTGCGCCACATCTTTCGTTTCTTTTCGAGTCCATTTGTCCCGAGTGTCTGGGTCAGTGTCGATCTCAGATATACCGGTGCCGGATGGCTTCGCTGCAGGCTGCTCTTGTGAGCATTTCGGCCACATTCGCATATTTTTGTAGTTGTATAAGGAGCGCCCTAG